>RXPK01000197.1:2182390-2278321 GCA_004143645.1 Protaetia brevitarsis
AGAAATATCGTCTTACTAAAGAGCCCACTGCCAACGCAAAAAAAAAAAAAACGAAACTCCTTCAAAACTAAGCAAACTATGATTCAGGAGCTGCATCCAGCAGCTATGCCAAACTATTTGTTACCAAAGTTAAATTATTACATATCAGCCGTTTTAAAAAATATCTGCTATAAAGTTGGTATTTACAAAAATCAATTCAATAAAATAATATTAAACAGTTCAAATTATAAAACTTGACATTACGATAAGCTGCACTGTAGTTATAGAGATAGTTGGTTGCATATGGCAATTGGTTTACAGGCATGTACTTGCAACTGTTCGGACAATCGAAGAAGTACTTCTGTGTTTTTGCAATTTCAATTTATTATTCAGTATTCAGTGAAATACCTATCCGGTGAATATCCACATCTTAATTTAAAATACACGATTTTTCTAAGCAACTATTCCCAATAATTTTTTCATAGTTTTGGGCAAGGAATGTTCTTGTTTTGAATGATGTGGAATATACCGATGTATTCATGTCTGGGGTGGTATTCTCAACATCACTGGTATATATCCGCGCACATGTATATTTGAAGGGTCCTTTTACGTACCTTTTCGTATTTTTATGTATCACTCGTAAAGGAACTTTGGAAATAGTATGCATAGACTTAGCGACACAGTTGTTTAGGTGCTTTGACCCAAATGCTTCTACCGCCTTTTACTAATTTAAATATTATCACATCTGCCGAACACTTATTTTACGGTATCTACCATTATAAAAATTCGCAACCGATTTTGCTACGCGCTGAGTGGAAGCGGCACTAACAAATGATAAAGCCGAAGTGGTCTCCCAATTTATTATGGAGCAAATTATTTGTAGGCATGGTTCGCCAAAGAAACTTCTTAGCGACAGGGGAGCGGTATTCCAGTCACAAAGGGTTACAGAATTGTTACGTCTTATGGGGACAACAAGTACTTTTACGACTAGCTATAAACCATCGACTAACGGGTTGACGGAACTATAAATAAAACAATAGCCGATATGCTTAGTAAATATACAAGCACGTCTCAAAGAGACTGGGATCAATTTTTACCCCACGTCATTTTTGCATACAATACTGCGATTCAGAAGTATAAAGTTTTCTCTGCCAACGGAGGCGGACCTGCTTCAGAGTACGTAAGTGATTTAAAAGAGCGTATTTTGAGGATTAGAAAAGTAGCCCGACACAACATCCATAAACAACAACAAAAGGCAAAAAGAGACAGAGAAGTTTCTTATGAAGTGGGAGACATAGTCAAATTACGCACCCATTATTTTATGTAACTTTTTTTCTATTTTTACAGACGTTGCCCGTCATGTTGTTATTACTATTGTTATGGTCAAAATCATCATACCCTCAAGAAATAAGTTTAAAGAAGGCCCTGGAAATAACCCCTCTCGATCGGTCAGCCGGACTACTGTATGAATATGTGGGGAAGCTTTATTTATCCGAAAGCATCTGGAATATGGTGTGGTATATAGATTTGGAAAATTATAATAAAATAATTGCCCAAATATTAAACTTTACGGAGCAAACGAAGAACAGAGCTTCTTTATCCGTGTCAGACTTCCAAAGCCAAAATGAAATTTTCAATAAAGGTGATCAACCTAATGAAGATAACGATTCTGAAGATGTCCCTACAGACCCTCTTATACCTCCGCGTGGAAATGCTATAAAGAACCGTAGAAGTGGTACTACCGACATACAGGTCGTTAAGAGCATGAAAATTGTAGAACACAACATGGACAGAAAGGGTCGAGGCATTTTTTATATATTTGGCGAACGTGTAGGAAACGAATTACGCCTTTTGAGAGATCTCAAATATACTTTTATACTGGCTCAAGTAAAACAAAAAAAAAAATAGAACATTCTCTCTGAAGATGAAAAGAAGAAATGGATAGAATTCAATTGGATAGTAACGACTCTCGCCCCATGACTGCCAATTCAATATCATCTGATCCTTCAACACCTCTAGTAGACATTAATGTCTCCACATCCTATACAGGTGACACTTCTTCTTCAACATGCAAAATGATACAAGACAATCAAATTTCTAACGAAACAACCCTTACCAATTATGTAGCTACTTTTTCCGATTATAATACTAACAATTATTACCTTGCTTTGAATGTTGGAGTTAATATAAAATAAAATGTTTTTAAGTACTTACTATGATTTCATTGGATAATTTCACAACAATTATATAAGAATATATTAACGATGTGCAGGATTCTCCTGTTACTAGATATCTTTAGGTAAGAGCCAATTGATCAGGTAGTGGTATAGTTTTTCGAATAATTTGTAATCATTTTTTAATATGCGTGGAGATATTTAAAATCATCTCCATCCATACGAACAAGTTTCTAAACCAAGATCCATCTTCCAGTGTTAATTCTTACATTAATAATACCGGACATCAGAGCTTGGATAGCATGTAAACACAGAAAGGCGAATTGCCATCTATCGTAGTTTTTGTTCGGCCACGGACACTTCGGGACTTATCGGAAGCGATTCCAGCTGGCCGAGAGAGACACCTGCCCAGACTGCGGATTATTAGACTCACCGGAGCATGATCTGTTAAATTGTAAAAAATTGTTAAGAGATAAAGAAGAGGTGGAAAAGAGGATTGCTCAGGACCTCAGAGTAGATAATATCGTAAACTTAATGATGGCGGGCAGCACTAACTGGGACCACATCAGCAACTACGTAATGAAGGTGTTGACTGCGAGAGATAGGGTAGAGAGGATCAGGTGTAAGAATACCCAAAATATGTAAAGTAGCCTAGACCGGGAGATCGAAGGAAGGGCAAGTAAGCAACCTATCCCTCAGATGTTACACCATTTTGGGGAGTTTTTAGTGAGCAGACCGCGCAAGAGCTCGGAGAGTGTCACAATACCACGTGAAGATCATATGGCCGTGGTGTTCATAAAGAATTTTCCCCTCACCAAAAAATACATATATATATACCAAGTTGTATAATAGCCTGTTTTCACATATTTACTTGTAATATATCTATTTATCATTTGTATTTTGTGCTTTTTGCTATTTATCGATTTATATTCAATATTGCGGGCGCACGCCATCTGGCCGGCAGTGGGGGAGATCATAATGTAACCAGGATTCGAGAGGTTGTTTTCATAGATAGATAGATAGTCGTGTGAAAAAAGGTAACGTGTTGATAACCGTAAAAAATAAAGCATTTTTAAAAGTAAAAGAAAACGTTTGTTAAACAAAAAAAGAAACAGAAAGATACGACAATTCTGTTCACGCTCACAGAAACCAGAAGTAGGATTCGCGTGGAAGGTAGATAGAAAAAATAATAATTAAAATAAAAACCATTACGAATAGTAAGATGGAAGAAGCGCGGGAGACGATTGAAGCTTACGAACATAACATGGAGGTAATGATGGTTCAAATGACTACTATGGTGCAAATATTGCAGGAACGAGATAATGAAATAAAGAAATTAAGAGAACAAACAGAAAAACAACTCCAACCACGACAGATTACTGGAACTGTCCCTTTCAATGAAATTGCGATGCAGACGTATGAAGCTCTTCTTCTCTGATTTTCGCAGCTTCGAGGGATAGGCGGTTCTGTAAGTGGGCTAATGTTTCAAGTTAAAACTCTTGGGTTTCCCAAGAACTTTAAAAACGGCGACGAACCATTCACTGTAAGTGATGGATGGCTGGGCAGATGGAAGAAAAAATACGGCATAAGGCAACTTAAGATTAGTGGGGAAAGACTGTCAGCTGATTCATCTGAGTTGCGGAATTTCAGTCTAAAATGGAAGAAATAATTTTTAAGGAAGAATTAACTTCAGGTCAGATTTTTAACACAGACGAAACTGGTCTTAACTTTCAATTGCTAAAACTTTAGCAGCAAAATGCGAAAAACCTAGATTTAAAAAAAGCAAAGAAAGAGTTACAATTCTAACTACCTGCAATGCTTCTGGTTCCTTGAAACTAAAGCCTCTGCTTATTGGAAAATTTAAAAACTCACGAGCCTTTAAAAATATCAAAGTGAATAGTCTGCCAACAATATACCGGAACCAAAGAAGTGCATGGATGGACAACATGAATTTGTTCCCGTCACCGGAGCATTTTTGGAAAATCGTAAGCTCTCCAGGAAAACCATTTTACTATTGGATAATGTGCCATCTCGCCCAGATGCCAAAGATCTGTGCAGTGATGATATTAAAACTGTATTTCTAGTCCCTAACGTGACGTCACTTCTACAATCTCTAGACCAAGGAGAAACCATGAAGAGAAATTACCGACGAAGGCTTCTCCAAATGTTGATTGCAAAATTAGACGAAGATTATTGGATTGCTTGAGCATGGGATAAAAGCTATCACCATTCAAGTCTTAGAAAATTTATTTGGCTTGGACGAACCCCCCAAAAGATTGCCAGAACAGGAGAATGTGAACGAACTAATTCAACTAGCCAATGAGCTACCCGTTGAAAATCTAATCATCAGCGAAGACATCCATAATTATCATCCATATCGATATGGTTAACAGTGCTAAGGACAGTGAAGAAGATATGGACGAGATAACTACAAAAATATCACATTCCAATGGGCTGAAATCGATCGAGTCCGCTCTTGCTTACATAAAGCAACAACCAGAGTGTACACCACAGGGCATACTCTATTTTCAGCATTGGTGTCATCGACAGCATCCAAGAGAGGACAGAGGTCAACTCAGAAAACAGTCAAAAAATTTTTAAAAGTTAATCTCCTGTTTCTACTTGTAACTATGTTTATTTTACGTTTTTTCTTACAATAAGCAAATTTTGAACATTCTTTACGATTTATAACGCCTATACTTTTTGAAATATCTAAATTGTATCTTATAGACTTATAGAGTATACTGTCTTTGTTTTTCTATAACAACTTTGGAAAGTGCTCGGAAGAAAGCCGAGGATTGTGATTACGTTACCTCATGTGATGAGAATAATTTTGGGAGAGGGAAAAGAAGCAATTGAAATTCGAATCAAGATGTAATTTTATGCCACGTTCTGATTGGTTACCAATTTTATAAACAAATAGTGGATATTTTTGTTGTTTTTAAATAAATATGTACTGATCAGTTTTAAAATTGTTTTATTATTTCATCAATTATGTTTCAACAAAAAGTATAGGATTTTTTCTTGTTATAAAGTTTAACGATGGTTATATTTTCAAATAATATTGCGGATTTTGGAATAATTTTTTGAATTAATGCAGATATATTCATATTTTAATTTATAATTTGTGTAATTTGTAATTATTTATCATGAATTGTATTGTATTTTATGTTATTTGTAGAATATCTTATCAATAATATTTTAATAGTTGAATATTATTGATCAAGTATGTAAGTTATTTTTACAGTTGAAATAATGTGAACAAATGACTGTCTTTGAGCGTTATTAATTATATTGTTTCAAGATGTCAACAGAAATGGAGGTCGTGTCTGTAAGTATGAAATTATTTTTTAATTATATTATATAGGCAATATTGTTTATGATACTATTTTTTGGTTTATTCAATTTTTGTTGTGAAGAAATATATTTGTATTATTTTGCAGTAATATTTTAATTTGAATCTTTAGCAAATTTTTACTATATCGAAATTACTACGATTTCTTGTGTTTTTATTATATTTTGCTTAGGCAGAGAAACAACCTGAATTTATTGAAAGCGGTGAAGCTGCTTTACCGGCGCCGACAAATAAGTCGGCACAGGCGCCGGTATTAGCAGCAAAAAATAAGACAGCGGCCGCATCCACCGGTGTTCAAAATAAAGAAAAAGATACCGATAGAGGGAAATCCATATCAAAAAGTAGATGGCGACGCCAAAAGAATCAAAACAAAAAATGAGGAGGGTAAGATTTTTTTTGAAAATTTTTTTTATCGTTTATTGTCTTTTCTTTTTTTTTTACAGGAAAAAAACCCAGATCTTCAATATTAACTCCGGAGGTGTTGCATACATATCGTAAAATGGAAAAGGTATGTATGCAACATCTCCGGATGTGTTTTAATAAAAAGTAAGTTTGTAATTTTAAAGTATAGTATTTATATATTTATAAATGTTAAATTTTTGTTTTCAGTTCACATCGAGTTATTAAATTTTTTTAAATTAGATGTGTTTTTTATTTACTATAATATTAAACTGTAAAAGTGTGTATATATTTATTTTAAAATTATATTTGTCATTATTAGATAAAGATATTTAAAAAGATAAATGAGTACTATTAAAGTTAAAATAATGATAATGTTATATGATTGTAGGAAGCTGGTAAGAGTAAAAGGTTTGTATTTTGATATTGTTTGTGAAAGTTAAAATATTTTAGTGATAATGATTTAAAAAGAAAAAATTAATAATTCATATATTAATATTTTTTTTTTAAATCATTATTTATCACTAAAATATTTTAACTTTCACAAATAATATCAAAATACAAACCTTTTACTTTGTATGTATTCGGAAAATTGAATACAATACTGTTTTTATTTGGTTTAATTAGTTTAAAGAAAGAGGGTTTTAAGAACTTTTTTTTATAATACATACATATACATGTTATAATCAAATCAGTAATTGCAACAATATAAGGAGTATTATTAATATTTTAATATTTCAATAATAAAACATGATATCATTTTTATTTCTTATTTATTTTAAGAAAGAGATCATTCGGAAATGTCATTGTTCATAAAAAATTTAGTAACAATAATAAAATGAGAATTTTGAAGCGTACTATGTTGTAGACTTTCATCGTATCACATCATATTTAACAGGATTTAAAGTTGCGGTACTTTTCATATAATAATTCTATTTCTGGAGATAATATTTGTATACTTTTAGAATTAATATTGTTTGTCTTCTCTGCAAATAAAAAGTAATGAGATAGATGTCAGTCAGTTAATATATAGTTATGGAATAGAAATTTGTACAGTGTTTAATTAGATGTATAAAGTATACACAGGTTTTTTACGTTCATTTGTGTGCAGAAATTTGAATATATCCTGTCGCTCTATTTCTAATTTTAAAGCCGTGTATAAGTAATGCATTTCATTGTGTAGCGTTCCCATATTCGTGTTGTGGAATATGCATGAAAGATGTAAATGGAGAAGTCGTGTTGATGGGGTGAATACAATACTGTAATAGATACGTAACGTAGCAAATGTTGAAGTTCGATGCACCTAGTAATTATAGGTAATAATTATTCGATGTTTGTATGGTTCGGCTATGTGTCTTATTTTTATGTAAACCAGTACGTAGTATTATGTAGCTTTAACTTTTATTTCGTTATGTTTTTGCGTTACGTTAGGTACGTTAAGTGAATGTACACGGGCATTTACACCTAACATGGCGCTGCGACAAACCGATAAAACGAAGAAAATCATATTTCAAATAAGAAAATTAACAGTGGTTTAAAAAAAAAAAATAAAAAAATAAGTGTAGGTGCTCAACAAGTAAATGAATTGCTGGATGGAATAGATAAGTATAGATCGAGAGCATTTTCTCAGATGGTATTTCAAGGAAACCTAGCGAATAATTGTAAAATTTGGCGGCAATTATTTAAAAATTATCTGATTGCAGGCCAAACTAACCTGAAGGATGAGAAGGTATAATGTGCCAGGTTATTGCACTATATAGAAGAAGAAGCACTACACACATACAACTCATTTACATTTACTGCTACGATATTATCAAAAGTAAATAGTCCAGAAGTTTATAATCCAAAGATAAGGATCCAAGATCTGGAATATCCAATTTGTGCTATTCACGTAGACTAGAATATAAGCGACAAGAGACTAGATGAGCTAAAACGAGCTAATTCAGAAGACGAAACCTTTCAAATTTTATGCGATTTTATAGTAGCCGGTTGGCCTTCAAACCGCAGTACCGTTCTAAATAACGAATTGAAGGTATATTATTAAATGCGAAACAAAATAGCTGAAGGGGATAAGCACGTTGAAAAGATGGCAAGTAATTGTGAAATATATCAAAAACATGCAAACACTAGGGAAAAGCCGCTAATCCAACACGAAATTAAATACATTCCATAGTACAATGTAGGGATGAACATTTCGAAATTAAATCAAGAGTTGTTATTTATTGGTCATTGGTTATTCTTCGAAATATGTAGAATTATTTTCTTTAAATCGGAATATAACCAGCACAAACATCATTCAAAACTAAAATCAATTTTTAGTAAACATGGCATTCCTCCAATTCTAATTCCAGGCGAAGGTCATCAGTTTACAGAATGGAAGATTACTCAGTATACATCGACAACATATCACAAACAGACAAATGGAATGGCTGAAGGGACAATCCGGACTGTAAAGAATATTTTGAAGAAAACAATTGAAAATAAGAAAGATATATATTTTTCTTTATCTTGTAGAAACACACCAGGTAGGCTATTCTCGAAACCATGAGAATAATTGTGAGAGAAAACTGTTCTCCTACAAAAAGTTTCTCATAGGAGTACATCTCCGCGATTCTTGAACGGCAAGAGAAGGGAACGCGCATGTGAGTGAGAAATTCTCTCGGTCGTAGATTAGTTCGGAAACAATTTGCTCATTGACCAATCACGTACTAGCTACGAAGGCGGGATAATGATAAAATATATAAATGTGTGCGAGCTCGAAATACATATGTACCGTACACATGCAACACAGATGTTTTGTTCCTATAATTGTAAGTGGTCACTTCTACCTGCTTTTACAAATTCACCCCATTTGAAAATAGTTTGCGTAAGTGAAACAACAAAGTGTACAAGATGAATAGAAGAATTGCGAACGTTTCGAAAGAACAAAATAAAGTGCTTATAGAATTTGTAATAAAGCACGATTATTTGGCTAAAGCTAAATTCACATATAAGGACGCAAAAAATAAATGGGAAGAATTGGGTGAAATTTTAAACGCAATCCCCGGCGCATCGAAAGATTGGAAACAATGGAGGAAGGTTTGTATAAAACTACATAATATATAAACAAATATACATTTTACGTGGGAATTGCATATTTTAGACTTGGCAAGATTTAAAAAAAAACGCGAAACATCGCCGATGCGATATTATTAAACAAAGTAGTGCAACTGGAGGAGGCCCTCCACCAGAAGACGAGATTCCCCCAGAGGATGCAGATATTTTAAATATCATTGGAAAAGTCCCAATATTTGGAGATGATGAAATACAGGAATCAACTGTAGACTTTGTATGCTATATTTGCTGATTTAAAAAAAAAAAACCTGTGATTTAACATTTTGTTTTTTACTTCCATTCCATTAAGTCATTCACGGAGAGTGCTGCAGTTGGTGATATAGAAGGCAAGCATGTGCCACTCCCTCTAGACGACGGAAAACACGAAACACCGTCACAAGCCGATAGACCTAGTACCTCTGTAAGTATATTGTCTGTGTAGAAATATAATACAATTTTAAGTTTGTTGAATTTTTTAGACTTTTGCCTCTCAAATAAAAAAAAATTTGAGAACACTGTTGCTGCGTCAAATGCATTGGCCGCAGCAACAACGGAAAGAAATAATATATTCAGGGAGTATTATTACAAAAAAAATTAAAATAATGGAGCAACAAAACGATACCCAGAGAGAGCTTGTCGCGGCAGTAAAAGATCTTTCCGAAAAAGTTGGGAATTTGATTGACGTGTGTTCAGAATTGATATGATTTTTTTTCTTTGTTGCTCTCTTTTAATTTAATTCTTTTGTTGTGGTTTTAGGTAATTACGAAACACACAAACGTTGCCTAAAGTTTTATTTTATTTATATCACTTGATACGAGAGGATGAAGCCTTAGAGGCATACTATAGCAGAATGAGATTAGAAGGAGACGTGCGTGACTTTGGTCACCTAGAGCGTTGAAGAAGCCAGAAAGAGCTCGAAGGCCAGCTAATACTAGCAGGTGAAATACCTAGTGTGGTAATTTAATATTCAGATTATGCTTTAAGATCAGAACTGAATTGCTGGTTGGGAAGTACGATACGAGCTATAAGGGTATAAAGTCAATACTCTTTAATTAGCATTAAAGAGTGAGTTAGATTATGGCTGAAAGGCGGGATTCAAATATACCTGACAGTCAGAGGTTAGAGGAGACCCCATAATAACAAAAATAAAGGATGGCCAGAGAAAAACAAAGATCAGGAATTAAAGCCATATTTTTCAAAAAGGTATGTGAATGAAGGATGTTTAATGTGGAATCAGAAAATTGTTATACCATCAAAATTAAGGTTAGACGTACTTAAAGAATTGCATTCTTCACATATGGGGATGGTTAAAATGAAAAGTTTGGCAAGGGTTATTTTTGGTGGCCAAAACTGGATAAAGATATAGAAAATATAGTAGCAGAATGTGTAATTTACATGGTCACAATCCACCAAAAGTTGAACCTAATCCCTAGTCTTGGCCTAACCACCCATGGGAACGAATAAATATTGATTTTTGTTATTTTAAGAACACAAACTTTTTAGTAGAAATGAAAAATATATCCACGAACTTAACTATTAATGCGTTAAGAAACTTGTTTGCACGGTTTGGTCTTCCTATAACGTTAATATCGGGTAATGGCAGACAGTTTGTGTCAGAAGAATTTGAAAAGTTTTTATCAGATAATAATATTAAACATATTACTAGTCCTCCTTACAATCCATCATCAAATGGTGCAGCGGAAAATTCCGTGAAAACAGTTAAAGCAGCACTAAAGAAAGCTCTCCTATCCGGCAGCAAGGAGATGTTGAATTTGTCATTATGTAGATTTTTGTTAGATTACAGGAACACACCGCATATCACTACTGGTATTACACCTGCTATGTTAATGTTTAATAGAGAGTTAAGAACTAAATTTTCGACATTAGTACCACCTCGTAATCCTAACTACAAATATGTTAAAGAAAGAGTCGAACGAAATCAAGAACATCAAATTAAACATTATAAAGGTAAAAAACTAAAAACTTTTAAAATAGGTGAATTGGTATTAGTAAAGGATTATAGAAAGGTTAATCAAACTACATATGTTAGAGCAAAGATAGTACGGAAAATAGGTAAATGTATATATATAGTTAAGATTCCTGAGGAGGAACGCACCTGGAAGAGGTATACCAATCAAATTAAAAAGACAACTCAGGGCTATATTCCACTTGCGTCCCCTTCAAACAGCGATAATAATACTAATACTGTAGATAGAGATAAGAATATAATTAATATAAGTAATTTAGATATAGCAAATAATGATGTGATAGAAAATACTTCACCTAGTCGAGAAACAAAACCACTTAAACGCTCACAAAGGGTAGTTAAACCCGTTTGCAATATTGATAGATATTCTGTATAAATACATTATGGCCTATATTGTTTGAATTGTTTCGAAATTTTGTATGTTCCTTATTTTGTGGTGTCTTCCCGTTTCGAGCGTTGCCCTTTCGGGCGTCGAAAAATTTTACCTGAAATAGTCCCGTTTCGGGCGTCCAAATTAGATATCTTTTTCTTTAATCCCATTTCGTGCGTAAAGTCGTTAAGGGATTAAAAATTCTAATTTTGGATTACCGCCTAAAGGTTTCGATAATTGTTTTATTACGGTGTGTTTACTTATTTTAAGTACGATATGTTTACACAGGGATTATAAATCGTTTGAATTTATAACCATAATTGTTGAAGTCGTTAAGGGATTAAGAACTAATTTAGTTGCGGATTTCTTTCAACCAATCGGACTACGTCTGAATAATATATAAATATTGCATTACTTCTAAAATAAATTAGTTCTGCCGAATTCTTAGTAAGTACAATTAGGTTCTTCAAAGCTTTCGTGGATTTTTGTGATGGAAGTGATAGAATCAAAACGTGGAAAACCAGTCATCCTGTATTCTGGACACAAGTTCAACTTGAAAGCAAAAAACAAGAACTTAACTCTTCGATGGATTTGCATAAACAGGAACTGCCCAGGAGCGATTGTTACTGATGAAGTAAAATCAAAAGTTATAAGTGAGAAAAGTCATATCTGTGTTCCAGATATTGCAAAAAATGAAGTTGATAAGTGTTTATATAAAGCCAAAAAGAGAGCAAGAGAAGAAGTGACACCAGTATCGCAAATATATCGACAAGAGATGATGGTTGCTAAGGACAGAGGTTTGGATTTCGTTACAAATATTCCACAGTTTACATCAGTGAAACATGCATTGTATAATGAGCGACACAAATTGCTAAGCATTAACTCTCTTCCAAAAAAACGAGAAGATATAGAGGTTCCCGAGTTTATGAAAGAGTATACCATAATTGACGATGGTAAGGAAGACAGGATTCTTGTATTTGCAATGGACGGAGGTAACTTATTGGCAGCAGGTTCTTGCTTCCTGTTCGATGGGACTTTTAAAAGCTGCAGTTCTGTGTTTTGCCAATTATACACAATTCACGTGGATATTGGTAGTACGGAAGAAAGAACACACATCATTCCTGCTGTATATGCCCTGTTACCCGACAAAAAAGAGGCGACCTATAAACGACTCTTTTTCTTGTTAAAAACCATTGTTAAATTTAACGATTATTTCGTTGATCAATGGATTGATAATTCTCGCCATCGAATATGGACTTGCTATGGAGAACGTCATCGGACTACAAACTCTGTAGAAGGATGGCATAACAGACTTAACAGACGAATCGGAAAAGCACATCCCAATATATTTGAATGATGAAAGTTCTTCAAGAAGAATGTATTATTATAATACTGTTTTCCAACAACACTGTTTGTGCATAAGTACCCCAAAAGAGCAAGAAATATTGTGAATTAGATAGCGGTTAAAAATAGTTGTTAGCGACCTAATTCAAAATAGACAGAATCTTAGTGACACACTGGACAAACTAAAACATATTGTAAAATTATAGAGTTTTTAAATTTTTTTTTTTAATTTTAATGAAGTTTTGTATATAGTGTATATAGTTGAACGTACTTTTATTTTATATTTTTTAATACATGTACTGATGTGGAATTTGTTTAATTTGAAATTAAACTACGGAATCAGCAAAAACTCCTTTAACTTTTTTTTATTTTTTCATATTTCCTATAAAATATAAAACTGACGCAGGAAACGGGAATTCAAACGCACATTCACTTCCCATCTATAGAGCGAACGCCCAAAAGGGGAAAATTTTGTGAAACGCACGAAACGGGAACGCCCGAAACGGTCACAAATCATTTTATCTACGTAGTAGTCAAGATGTGTAGTAGATATATTTATGTATTTATTGTAATTTGTAAACTTTAAAGGGGGAGATAATTGTTATGTTGTTGCGCTTGCGCTAAAAGTAAGTACCTATAACTTGTAAGTGAAAAGTTTCCTCTCACCAGTCTTCCGAATAAAGTACATAGTTTAGCACAGTGTCTAGTTTCTCTCTATAATACATTACAATTACTTTATCCGAATTAAAGATATGGACGTTTAAACAAAAACAACAATATACTTTCATAAATTGTTGCTAAGTTCTTAACTTAATTAAGGATTCATGTATTTATAAAATGCATAAGTTATTAAAATAAATAAATAAACTTTATGCACCGCATTAAAATATACGCCATGGAAATCACGAACCGAAAGAGTACAATTTGTTTTTTTATTGTTTATTTCTAATTTATTTATTTTAGGTTAGTAAGACACGTCAAAGCAAAATAAAATTTACATCAGGCTATTCATGGAATACTAAAGTACATTACATTTGTTTTACTTTCTACAGTCATTTGTGGCAAAACGTCAAAATTGTCAGTTCATCGAATTTATTCGAGCAACTGACAGGTGCTAGTGACAAGTGCATTTCAGTGTGATTAAAAGTGATTTATTTTTTATTATTTGGTGTTTTCCTGATTTATTGTTATTCTGTTGTTGACCCTCTTCATATTATTTATTTTGTTGTTGTCTGTTTTCTTGTTATTTGGACTGTGGTGAGCATTTTTATTACCGTCTTGTTAACAACATGATATACAGGCCTGTAACTCGTTTAGAGCTACATGAGAAAAATGATAAATTATCCGGAGGAAAGTATAGAAAGACGTAAAACCCAGGTAATGGAATTCGTCATAGAACATTTTAAAATAAATGGCGAAAATGCAGATAAGTCCCTTAGACAGTTTTTAAGAAAAAAATCGTAAATCCGATCGATTTCTGGCAAATTCGACGTTTGCCTTCGGGAAAAAAAAATAATTTTCCTGACAGAATTCTGCCCCTCAAGCGCTGCCAGAGGTTCCACGCTCGAAGATTTAACAAGTAATTGTTATATTATTTATTCCACAACTCTATCCACTTACATCTTTTTACCCACTAAAATATATTATATTTTTCTAAACAGTTCGCGGTCGCCCAGCTAAAAGCTTTGAAGACTGGTCAATTATCACCAAGCGTCGAAGAAGGCAAGAGTTAAGAACCAATCGTTCTTCTAATGAACGGTCATTTGCGACTGCCATGAAATTAAGAGAAGAAGGTGATACAGCTTCGAAATTACTAACGGAGGTCACTAACACTTCATTTGCACGGGCTAAAAGAATTTTACGGACTTGGCAAGACTTATAAACGAAGCAATTCAAATACTCGCCGAAAGCAGCCCTACATTAGCTTTAACTTAACCAAATTTCAATATAAAGCTTCACAGAAAGGAGCTGTAAATCACGCCCATAGTTTGTACCGTCCTTATTATGAAATAGTGGAGACCAAGAAAAAGTTTTACCCCGAGGATATTTCTATCTCTGAAAATAAATGTGAGATACCGTTACAAAGCTTTTAAATTCCGCCCGTACAAGCATTATAAAGCTCATTTCAAGCCATTCGGCAGGCAAAAACTTCTCATTAGTTCTGATCTGCAAATAGAGGTTTGACGAGAGCTCGGGATTCTCTGCCTTTCAACAACAGAAGTTACATTCAACTCCAGCCGAGGAAAATTTATTTACTACTTCAATCGTTCCGCCGGGGTTGATTAATGAAAACACAAACAGTGTTTTATGGAAGAACATGTAATCAGCATCTAAAAAGTTTTGCCGACCAATTAGACTACATTAGATACATGAAACTGAAGAGACATCTAGGCAGGAGGAAAATGAAATTAACAACAAATCGTCAATTTGTTGCCGTACCAGTCGGAATTAGGTCTGATTAATTTAAAATTTTCGTTAATTATGCTTGATGGCAAGGTAAGTATGCGTCAATTTAAAAGTAAATACATAGATATCAGTCCATAACAATGGACAATATCATTAATTATAATTTTAGGTTTTGCAGTGCACTAACCAATACGTCTAGCATGACTTGCTATATCTGCAACGCAAAAATTTCAGAGATGAATAAAATAGAAAATTTTCAATTATATCCGATTGAGCAAGACACTCTTCGCTAAGGACTTTCAGTGCTTCATGCGTACATCAGATTTTTTTGAATGTTTGTTGCATATAGCCTTGAATTAAAAGTAAGTGCTCGTATTGATTTCACTTCGTAATCTATAATGGATTATGTCTATTTTTAGGTGGTAAAAGCGAATAAAGAAACGTTTGAAGCCAGAAAAAATGTTTCAAAACAAATTTCGCCAAAAATATGGGGCTAATTATTGACGTTCCAAAATCTGGGGCTGGTACCAAAAATACTGGAAATACTGCAAGACGTTTTTTTTGCCAACCCGTCTTTAGCCTCAGAAATAACTGGTGAGTTAGTCATACTTTATGTCAACGTTTAATATGAATACTATTTAGGAATCCGCGAAAACCTTATTAAACGATTTGGGATTATCTTGAGAGTCATTAACAGTGGTTATAAAATCAACCTAGAAAATTTCGAAACGTACTGCTTAACAACAGTAAAATGTGAGCCTCTATGGTTGGTATTATATGCTGATATCTGTCCACTAGATACTTCTTCATGGGGCTATTGTCATTAGAGAAGTTTTACTTCCAATACCAGAGCTTTCGAAAGAAGCTCAGGAATAAAAAACAAAGACAAGAAACATAGAGAAAAAAAGAAAGATAGAAATATAGAGCACACCAGAAAAATATCTGGATTGAAACTAAATGAGGACCTATTCCCTAGGCTATTACTTAGTTCCGACCCATATTTAAGATCTTTTAGATAACGAAAGAAAAGAACGACATAAAAAACAGAGTAGCGACATGAAATCCCTACTTCTAATTGATGAAAACGACGAATCTATGGAGGCTGTTACGGTCTATCTTTTGTTTCTTGTTCGATGGCTTTAATTCTTTCCGCACGTAAGTTTTGTCACCACCTGTCGCTACGAATTTCGTTTCATTCTATGCTCTGCGTGGAATGCGTATGTGTGCTGAAGCCGAGTTCACATCGACGCTGTGTCGCGGTTTTGCGGCAGAGCTGTGATGCGGTAACACTGCGAAATCATAAGACACGTCCACATCCATGCGTCGAAACCGCTTAAAGTACTTTAAAAATATAGTACGAATCAGGTATTTATATAAAGCGCATGCTCCCAAATCCTTTTGTAATTTAAATTTTCGCCTTTTCCTCTTACACGTGTATATTTGAAATATGAAATGAATAATTCATCTGAAATAAGTGTATATTGTTACAGGGGTCGACGAATATTAACTCTCTATCTTTTAAAGCGTTTAAAACAGTCAAAATCAACGCGTAATGTATGGGTTAGAGAAATATATACTCCAGATTTGCGATCCAGTCAGGGCACACATGATAATTTAATAGCTGAAATGCGTTTGGGGGATCCAGAAAAGTATTTTAATTATCTGAGAATGTCTACGACACAATTGGATCCCATAATAGCAAAGAGCGATGTGGGACGAGAATCAATAAATCTATCAACTCGATTAGCACTAACACTAAAGAAAATTACATTGTTCCAGTTTGTATAACACTAAAGTTAGATGTTATAGATATTTGTGATACAAGTATGACATACAGATAGTTGATGAATTATATCTGTATCGTAGTATATATTACAGACTGGAACAGGATCAGCATTCTATAATTACAAAGGTAGTCATAGTGTAGTTCTAATAGCTGCAGCCGATGCTGATTACTGTTTTACAATGGTTGATATTGGTGCTGAAGGTCGTAATAGTGATGCTAGTATATTTCGATCATGTCGCAAAGGCAAGAGCTTGGAAGATAATACCCTACCTATCCCAAATGATAAAGAAATTTCAGAGAGAAGACCACCATTGCGTTTTGTTTTTGTCGTTGACGAAGCGTTTTCCCTTACCAAACAATTAATGCGGCCATATGCTCGCAGTTCACTCATCCCACAAACAAAGATATTTAATTATAGATTAAGCAGAGCAAGACGGGTTTTTGAAAACGCTTTCGGTATATTGGCATCCAGATGGAGAATTTTTAGAAAATCAATTATTGCAAAATTGGATACTGTGGAAAAATTGTACAAGCTTGTGTGTGTGCATAAGTAGTGGTTGATGAGGGAAGTGTCTGATAGAAATAACAACAAATATGGTTCAGCTATAATCGAAGATGTAGATGATGGAAGGCTTACAAAATATTAGAAATATTCACACCAATATGTATTCTAGAAGTGCAGCAGCTATTCGTAACCATACCTCTGTTGTTATTAGAACCTCTTCTATACTACATGGGCCATCACCCTCAGTTATATCTAGAAAATGAATGCAATTAGAAACCTTCAAAAGGTCCTTTGCATATTACAGATACGTACTTTCTATCGAAGTGCTAGGGTTACCTAACTGTTCTTTCCCCTTAATTGGACCTGCGATTTTCACTTCAGTTTATACTATAAATTTTGGACATTCAATTACTTTTCCTCATTACATCCTGCTACATAGATACTTACGTGGATATAGAATATCGTCGTCTCCTAGCACCATGCATGTTTCTTCATGTAGTGTCTCCTTACGTTATAGCAAATCCACGATATTTTAATGTGAAAATTTTTAATCAACGCACCAAATTAAATTTACCAATTTTCTGTAATAATTACTATTTCTAAACTTTTACTAAAAGAACTTTTCACACGTGCTTCTCTCTCGATATAATTTTGCCCAACAACAAAAATGTGTGTAGAACACAAAGAGATCAAGCGTTTAATTCTTCATTGATATTCAAGTTTGTATTTTGTTATGAAATTTTTACATAGCTTTTCGTTAAGGTATTTATTTACCATAATGGTGATTTTTCATACCTTTTACAAACATATTTAAAAAGCATATAAAAATGGCAAATATATACATAAAATACTAGCAACTGGTTTTAAAAAAGAGATACCTTCACAAAAAGTTAAATGTGTACATATAGTTAAGTCGTTATCGAAAAGCTCATTTTAATGAAAAGTAGTGTATTTGTTTTTTTTTTGTATATTAGATTATGAAAGATAAAATTCGTTATTCTTATATCTTGCCTGATTTTCTTTTAACTACAAATCGTAGGCTTCCAACAGGAACTTTGAAGAACAATAAAGTTATATTTGAGAAAGAAGATAAACCAGTTCAGTTATCCTGAAGAAGCTGTCAGTATGAACAGCGAAAGTTTTGACACACGGCGAAACCCGCAAGAAGCTGTTAGTTATAAACCAGCAGCTTACCCCCTTACTGCGCCAGATGAATCAACAACAAAAAAAGATAATACCCAAGCAATAGACACCAGTGTGTCAGTAGAGCTTTTCGTGAAAGAAACCATATTTGTATCTACGGCGCCACCTCAGCCATTGTTTGCACAATGCGACAAAAGTGGAACAGAAGGGATTTACAGAAACAAGTGATGGTCGGCCTCTCTGTGTTATTTGTGGAAATGTATTGACCAACGCCACCATGTTTCCTGCCAAGCTGCGACGCCATTTCGACCAAAATCACCCCAAGTTGAAAAATAAACCGTCTGGTTTCTTCAAAAGAAAGTGCAACGAAACTTTGACTTTACAAAAAGCTATGACGACACTTGCTAAAACTAAATAATAAAAAAGTACTGGAAGCCTCCCTCCTACCTAGTAAGTTACCGAATAGCTCGAGCTGGTGAGGCGCCTTTGCAGAGACCCTTATTAAACCTTGTACAATCTATTTTGTCAAATGAAAAGTTAATGAAAAAAGTCTCCAACATTCCTTTTTCAAATAACACCGTTGCTAGACGTATATGGCTAATGACGTGAAAGGGACACTTATCAGCCGCCTCAGGTGTACCAAGTTCGCAGTACAAATGAATGAATCGACTGACGTCGCCGGGTTGGTGGTTTTATTTGTTCGTTGTGTTTGCTTGCAGACTTATCAGGAGGAGCTTCTTCTTTGCAGACCATATCTTTTGGATGCATTCTTCTCATTAAATGAAATACCGTAGGTAAACTGTCTAGATATATTCACTGATGGCGCAAAGGTAATGCTAGGTCACAATGCTGGCGCTATTGCCAAAATTAAAAATAAGGCAAAGAAGTGTAGCAGTAGCCATTGCGCGCTTCATAGATACGCGTGAACTTCAACAAAAATGCCTTCTGAGCTTTTAATAGTACTAAATGATGCCATAAAAATAATACATTATATTGAATCGCGACCTCTTAAAAAGTATACTTCAAACTAATGTGTGAATATATGGGAAGCTACCAATCAATCGCCCCTGCTGCACACCGAAGTAAGGCGTCTGTCTCGAGCAAAAGCGTTGAGCAGCATCTTTGATGTAGCATAACACTTTATTGGCGACGGTTTTACATGATGAAGAGTAGGTATGCAAACTAGCGTATTTGGCTGATATTTTTAGCAAAATTAACGAAATTAATCTATTATTGCAAGGAAAAACTGCCACAGTTTTTATGCTAACGCCAAAGTATATGCTTTTAAGAGGAAACTTATTTATTGGTTGAAGAGCGTGGAAAGGACAGATATCGATTGCTTTCCTTCTACAAAAATCTTCTTGAGTGAAAACAATATCAAACTTCTAGAAAAAAATACAGAAATATATTCAGGCGCATCTCACAACTTTAAAAGACACGTTTCAACATTATTTTCCGATAACTCAAGAGGAGGTACTTGATGATTTTAAATGGGTACTGAATATGCTTAGCGTGAATTAAAAACCCAGGTTAAAGTCAGAATACGAGGTCCTTATAGATTTGATATCTCACAACGAGTTAAAAATTGCGTTTCAAAACCAAACTCTACCGGAGATTTATCAGATGAATTCAAAATCTTGTCTGAAAAATCAAAATTAGTATTGCTGCCTTTGTCAACGACGTATCTCTGTGAAGCGGGATTCTCTGCCTATGCAGCTACGAAAACCAAATAAAGAAGCCGTTTAAATGCAGAACCAGACATTCGCTTGCAATTGTCTTCAATTGAACTGGAAAAAAGAGAGAAGTGTGCAGAAGTATACAGCAACAGGGGTCTCATTAAATATTTACTCGTTATTTTATGTTGTTTTAATTTAGGCCTACTGTTGCACTACAGTGCACTCTAACTCCACTAGCTAGTAAAATTAAACCCCTATGTAATTTTACCATCTAGTGCCCTTTGTAATTATGAATAAAAATGTCGAACATGCATTATATAGTAAGTGTGTCTATTCCATAAAGGGTATGAAGTGGACACACTTGCTATGTAACATATGTGTGAGTTTTTCCGCCAGCCCCCTTCCCTTGTAAATTGTAAAAACAATTACATTCCACTGAATATGCAACAGTGGACTAGCACCTTTTAAGTTTTCGCGGCAGATATCCACCCAAAATGTACATTCCGAACAAACCAGAGAAGTGTGGTATAAAAATTGTTTTGTTATGCGATGCAAAAACATTTTATATATTGAACGCAATAGGGTAAGGTGAGGGAAATGGGCGTATGGGGTATTTGGGCGGTCAACTTAAATGTTTGTGAAAATATGTCTTATTTTGGAACGGTTTTCTGTAAATTTTATTGGTTTTGTATTTACTTTCGGTAATAGATGTCGCCACGTTTTTAATTTTGACATTTAAATTTACGGCAATTCTTAAGTGTCATATTGGGTTTATAACCTCCAATAAAGTGTGTTATTAGGTTTAAAGGGCGGCAGTTTTTTTTGTGAAAACGGTAAGTATATAAGGAAGTTAATTATTTTAAAACGCTCTAGTGATACATAAACCCTATATAAAGGGCCTGTCTATAAAGTTTTGTTGAATTTTTATTGTTTTAAGAAATAATACAGAGATAAAAAAGTACCTCCCAATTCCCCCGTCCGGGAAATTGGAAGGTACCGAATCGGGGAAATGGGCGGAATTTAACTTATGCTTTATATTTTATTTCAGATCGATATGCCACGAAAATATGTTAAGAAAACCAATCCGAAATATGCTAGAGACGTTTTAATTGCTGCTATGGAAGCAGTAAGCACCGAACAAGTATTTATGCTGCTTCAAGACAATTTGGTGTACCAGAGTCCACTATTCGAAACAGAATAAAACGAAAGACTCCTGTAACTCGTGTTGGAGCTGGTAGAAGTCGTTTTCTTCCAGTGATATAGAAAAATTTGGCAGATAACGTAATATTGCTGTCTTCCGTTCATAATCCACTTACACGTGGAGAAATTTTAAATACTGTCCATGAGTACTGCAAGCTAAAGAAATCACAAATCCATTTTCAAAAAAGGCTGACGCCTTACCCGGTGAAGAATTCCTAAGAGGATTTTTTAAGAGACATCCCAATCTTGTCAGTCGAAAAGCAGAAGCGTTACAAGCAGCTCGAGTCAATTGCTCTACGAAAGAGAACTATTCCATATTCTTTGGACTACTAGAAAGAAAGATTAAAGAGCTTAACATTAGTTCTCCAGAACAAATAATTAACTTAGATGAAACTGGCTATGATACATCACTTGCTACAACAGTAATAGCCAGAAAGGGAACGAAATGTGTATCTCAAAAGCAGCCAGGCAGTGGAAAAGACACATTTACAGTTGTCGAAACAGTAACAGCAAATGGTCACATTTTTCCACCAGTAATAATTTACAACAAGAAAAATTTGTACAATTCGTGGTGCCTGGGAGGCCCTGAAGGCACTGGGTATTTGGTGTCCAAAAATGGATGGCAAGATAAATCAACGTTTTTAAAATATTTTGAAGAATTTATTAAATGGACAACCGATTGGAAGAAACCTATTTTGCTTTTGTTTGATGGTCATGGAAGCCATATACAATATGCTGTAAGCAGTTTGGCTTTGCAGAACGACATTCATATATTAACTTTACCAGCGCATTCATCCCAAACCCTTCAACCTCTTGATGTTGCCGTTTTTGGACCAGCAAAAAAAGTGTGGATGAAGATCAAAAGGAATTATTTTAAGAAATCTAACACTAATATCACAAAGGAGGTATTTCCATCCTTAATGAAAGAATTAAGAGATGAAGGTGGCTTTCCTAAGGAAAATATCATTGCTGGTTTCAGGGCCGCTGGGATATGGCCACTAAATCCAAGAAAAGTTTTAGACTCTATGCAAGAGCAAGATGTACTAATAGATTTACACGTAACAGCAGACGAGCCCAGTAATCAACCAATTAATAACAATATGATAGACAATGAGCCCCGAAATAAGCCGACTACTGATCAAACAGACAACGAACTCCAAAATAAGCCAACTACTTCTCGAATAGACACTGAACTCCAAATTAGGCCGACTACCTCTACAACATTAAACGTAGAACATAACGAAAATAGCTCTTTAGACACATCAACGCTAACGACTGCAACAACACAAGGTAAGCTCGGTGAACACTGCATTTCGACATTTAGAGATGTTCTATTAAAAACTGTTACGCCAAAATCTCGTTCTATGAATAACAAAAAAGTTAGAATGACTTTTAATAATAAAGTTTTAACAGAAGCTGATGTGTTAGATCAGATGAAAGAAAAAGAAAATGATATTTTGGCAAAAAAAATAAAAGAATAAAGAAACCTCAGAATAGTACTAATGATTTAAGTGTAACCAATAAACGAGCCAAAAAAACAATGAAAAAGGTTGAATCCTCAAGTGAAAGTGAAGAAATTTCGTTACACGATTCCTCTGATGACATAAGTCTCTTCTCTGACGAAGATCAAGAAGAAACTCGAGAAGAAAATACAAACTTGGGTGATTTGGAGCTGGGAGGGTATGTTGTGGCAGAGTATGAAAATCGGTGGTACGTTGCAAATATTTTGGATATTAAAAATAAGAACAAGATTTTAAAATTAAAATACATGGAGCCCAAGGGTCCCAATAATTTTGTGTGGCCCAGTAAAAATGACATATTTGACACCCCAATATCAGATATTTTAACGACGGTCAGAACCCCTGTCTCTGTTAGTAAAAGGTTCCTGGGTTTAACCACTGAGGACTACCAGAAAGTGCAAAAACTATGGGCTTTACGGCGTAAATAGTGTTAATAACATGAAAGTTTTAAAAAACTGAAAAAAAGGTTTAGGTTGGTCCAAATAGCTTTTTATTTTATTCTTACGTTCCCGTTGTGTAACGAATAAGACTGATTAGTCAGGGTTATTTTATTTTGTAAAGAGAATTTTAAACTTCTACATTTTCAAAATGGCGAAAGTTACCTATTTTTAAGAATAAATATTTATTTTCGGCTGTTTTTTAATACCAAATAAAATTTCGTTTACGTGAAACTTTATTTTTGGTTTTATTCTATACCTGCCAATTGTCCTCATAAAAATAAATTGCCTGAACAGTGGTTTACAACGATACCTCTAAATTACCCCATGTGGGGGAATTGGGTGTTAAATATTATTTTTTTTTAAATGTGTTCCAAGCAACTATTTTACGCTTAAACTTTGTATTAACTTTGAAAGTTATGTTACCTACCAACACCCTAGGCTAATTTTTATATTTACAAAAATTTGTAAAAAATATAACAAAATTTTAATTTTACCCTTCCAATTACCCCCATCTTACCCTATTGAAAAAGAAGAAAGAACAAATTCTCTTCCTATGCCAACTCAGCCTTGAAACTTACGAAACGTTACAGTGGACAATTGCTTCACTTCCATTCCTTTAGCTGTAAAGTTACTGAATCACGGTCTTAGCATTGACCCCGAAGTAACACGATCCAAGAATAGTGTAAAAATAATTACGAGGGCAAAGACCACCGAAAATAAAGTGCTGTTGGCAAAAGTAATTCCAAAAAGAGCGTCCATGAAGTGTTAATGAGAAATTCATAAAGAAAAGGAAGCCAACAAAGAAAGCCGTCATAAGGAGAACCATAAATGATTCGAACATTATCGGAAAACCAAAAAGGGTAAATTAAATGTATTTATTATTTAGTTAATGAAATACATCCGTATGAGACAATAGGCTGGACTGCTGGATCCTATAAAGTGTTATATTCTTACAATATGCATGCCCAACTGGTACCGGAACTATTAAATAATATGCCTCCCGAATTAAGAAACATTTCCTCATATAACATCCTAAATGCAAGAAAAAGTTTACCCAGTGAATTGATAGTATCAGGCGACGATTGGTGAAAAAACAGGGATTTTCATCATTGTTCAGTTTGGCGTCTGATCGGATGGAAAGATATAATTATAAAAGCCAGTTACTGCAAGGCTTGCGAATATTGGACAAAAAAAAGATACTGCAGAGTATGTTGAGTGGCTCGAAACACATCAAAATAATTGTCAAATAAATCACATAGGATCGGCTGGCAAAATGGAGGTGGATGCAGTTATCGACATGTTTCAGCGCTCTGAAAGTTTACATCAACTGAAATACAGCAGCTATATTGGAGATGGCGATAGTAAAACTATTACGGGTCTTTTGAAATCAGAATCGTATGAGAACTTCGTCATACAAAAAAAAAAAAGAATGTATCGATCATGTACCAAAAAGAATGGGCACTAGACTTAGAAATTTAAAAAAAAAAAGTACGTGATCTCGGCGGAAAAGGAAAATTAACGAATAAACTTATAAGTATTTTTGAACATTTTGGACAACAATGGTAGATGGCAACACTCCGATGATGTCCATATCGATCTAAATATGAGTTTTATAGTTAGACTACTACATGCAAGATGGTCCTCTTATATACCCGCAAAATATTATTTAATATCAGTAGTTACCGGCAGCACGGCAGCATTGTTTTTGTATATGCCGGCAGTCGTATAACAAATATTTTATTATACAATGACTTCAAATACACAATGACCAAATTATTTCCTTATATGCGGCAAGTTTACGGTATAGATAAAAAGAGCAAGACAGGTAAATGCTTGCTTAAATTAAAGGATGCGCATATGAATCGAAATACATTCCAAAAAATGAACGTACGTTTGGCTGCACAAGTTTTTAGTCATACCGCTGCAGCGGTTCTTAGAACGGGTAACGGTAGTAATGAACCGATATCACCTAAACCTTGTCGAACAGCTCTGTCGACAGAAAATTTAGCTGCCTTTTCGGCACTCGAAGGAATCAAAGATACAATGAAAATCCTTAAAAAGGTCGATAGAAGAAAGGAAACAAGACCGAATTGTTTTAATGGGACTATACTGACAATTAACGTTCAGATGTTACTTGAAGATCATAAGAAAGATGGTTATAGTTACTTACTAACGTCACGATTGAACCAGGATGCACATGAAAACCAATTCGTGATATGTTGACAAAGATGTGGCTATCATAGAAATCTTACTTGCAAAACTGTCTTTGCAGTTTTCAAGATAAGCTTTGCGATCAACTTAATGAAGGCTCCACAAAGTGCAAAAGCATATGAGTTTTATAGTTATACTACTACATACAAGATGGTCCTCTTGCGTGCCCGCAAAATATTATTTAATTTCAATAGTTACCGGCAGCATTATTTTTGTACATGCCGGCAGATGTATAACAAATATTTTATTATACAATGACTTCAAATACACAATGACCAAATCATTTCCTTATATGCGGCAACTTTACGGTATAAATAAAAAGAGTAAGACAGGTAAATGCTTGCTTAAATTAAAGGATGCGCGCATGAATCGAAATACATTCCAAAAAATGAACCTACGTTTGGCTGCACAAGTTTTTAGTCATATCGCTGGAGCGGTTCTTAGAATGGTGTAACAGTAGTAATGAACCGAGATCATCTAAACCTTGTCGAGCAGCTCTATATACAGAAAATTTAGCTGTTTTTCGGCACTCGAAGGAATCAAAGATACAATGAAAATCCTTAAAAAGGTCGATAAAACAGGAAGAAAGGAAACAAGACCGGATTGTTTTAATGGGACTATATTGACAATTAACGCGGTTCAGATCTTACTTGAACATCATAAGAAAGATGGTTATAGTTATTTACTAACGTCACGGTTGAACCAGGATGCACTTGATAATCAATTCGTGATATGTTGACAAGATATGGCTATCATAGAAATCTTACTTGTAAAATTGTCTTTGCAGTTTTGCAGTTAAACTTTCCAGCGGATTCACCTAGAAGCCCAACATCTTTTGACCTTCCTTTTAAGGATAAAATCTAAGGTTTTTACCACACGACACAGAGCGTGTTATCTTTAACTACCATCAAACACATTAACTTAATGTGCGACAGTCAATTTGATTGTTTACGTAATATTGAGCACCTACTGAAGTCATAGCAGGAAAAGGAAAATACAATATCAGTAACTTTAAGCGAAATTTAGGCCTTAATAACAGTAATACTCGCCGTCGTAGTTTGCGTAACCAGTTACAAGCTTTTAAAAGTGGCCAGAAGCATCAGGCCAGAATATCACGAGTTGTTACCGTCTACCCAATGAGTACCCCAAACTAGCGACTGGCTTTCAAAGTTACTATGGACAGGATCAATGGCCTTGAGATTATACAAAACTATCACTACAAATACATCTTTTTCTTCTGTGTGTTGTTTTTTTTTTTCAAGATAAGCTTCGCGATCAACTTAATGAAGGCTCCACAAAGTGCAAAAGCATATTCCGAACATGAATATGACAATCATATTTTAGATATAGGATATGAAAATATAGACTCTCATGCAAATGTAACATAGAACGTTCAATCTTCCCCATGCTCATTAGCGTCATGATCTTCTCCTGAAACACTTCAAGAAACTTAATTGAAAGACTGTGCGACGATGTACTTTGCAGGACATTTAGGCAAGAAATGCATCAAGAAAATCAACTGTACTGATTGTGAAGATGCCCTTTTGCGTTACACCATATTAGAAGATCCACAACAATATCTAATCTTGCAGAGAAACTATAATTTCGACAACCCGTGCTCTTTGAAAACACTTTCACCTTTACTTGCCAAATTCACAAATATCTCCCAAATACTTTGCGAAGTACAAGGACAAATATTTAGCGGAACATATATTCTTTCAAATGAAAAAATTATCAACATGAAACTTACCCTGCAACTGGTTAGCGCTGGGTTGCAAACTGGGAGCGACTGGTTAATGAAACATGTCAAAATCATAGACAATATGCGAGGATAAGCTGAAAAGTTCGGTAACTAACTAGGAGATGGCGTTGTGTGAAAGCAATCTTTGACGCTATTGCATAGCTTGATGTTTCAATGACATACGTGTTAGACTTCATATCGATCTTTCAAGTAGTTTGTTGTGTACACTCGTTCAAATCAGAGCACTTTTGGTACTTTTTTTTAAAATGGACAATATCGAAATTCGCGCAGTTTTCAACTATTTTAGCACAAATCGAATCAATTTTAAACTGCCGACCACTGTGCCGTCTTTCTTCCGATCCTGACAATTTAGATCCCCTTACTCCCAGACATTTTCTCATCGGGAAGACGTTTGGTCAGCTTACCAGAACCAGATTACACAAAACCCAAAGAAAACCGATTGAAGAGATACCAGCGATTACAGCAATTGGTTCAGCACTTTTGGGATCGTTGGCAGACCTGAGTGAGTTGCAAACAAGAAGACTATGAGTAGGAGACAGCGTTATTAAAAGAAGCTTAAATAAACTATGTTCTCTATCAAGTGCTTTACACGATTAGTGAACAGTGCATTTTATGTTGATGATTATATAGAGGAACTGGTCCAAATATGGGCCCTGCATTTAATATGGGCCCCAGGTATATTTGACAGCTGACTAGTGCCATCTCCCCAGTAATAGGTTAATCACAACCCAAGCCTAATCAGTAACATATCCCTGTTTTACCGGCAGTGTTTATTTACAGTGTTGTCTGAAAGATCATGGTGTTTGTTTTCGCAGGTATCTAAAAACTTTTTTAAGGTAAGTTTACGAGCATGATTTTTCAAGATGTTTTAATTTTCCGGTTCGCTACATCCAGCATGTAGTTGCTAGGTTGTTTAGAAACTGAATTCCGGTTAGCTTGTATTAATAGTAATTCTCCTTTAATATCTACGTAATCATCAAATCTATGGTTGTCATTTGAAATATGGGCCCTATGCGCGTGTTGAATATGGACCCCGGCCCATATTGGGACCACATATTTTTATTAATTTCTTTTTTAGGATCATGAGCTCACCAAATGCAAACAGAAAGTTTGTATGTAAAAATTTAAGGAAAAAATGGGATAAACAAATAATGGAACAAGCAGTTGAAGCTGTAGCTCAAGCAAAAATGAGCATAAAAGGTGCCGCTAAACACTTTGAAGTACCTAGATCTACACTACAAAGGTTTGCGAAGAAAGCGAAAAACTCCGAACTTCCATTCAATGATATAGTGAATACGAAACTAGGAAGACACAGTATTTTAGGGGAAAATATTGAAAAACAATTAGTGGATTACGTATTAAAAATGGAAGGTCAGTTCTATGGGCTAACAAAAAAAGATTTGTGTCGAATGGCTTATTTGTTGGCAATCAGAGATGGTATAGAACATCCATTTAAAAATGAAATTGCAGGCCGTAGTTGGGTGGATGCTTTTCTAAGGCGACATCATAACCTACTCTCCATTCGTCGCCCAACCGGCACTTCGTTTGCAAGAGCCTTAGGGTTTAACAGGGAGAATGTAACACAATTTTTCGATAATTTGGAAGCCGAATATGAAAAACATCAATTTGGGCCACATAGAATATATAACGTGGACGAAACTGGTTATCTGTCGTTCCTAGCAAGATACCAAAAGTGATAGGACAAAAAGGAAAGCGTCAAATAGCCTCCATAACCTCTGCAGAAAGAGGATCTCTGGTGACAATGATAGCTGCTATGAGTGCAGGAGGTCAGCACATTCCACCTATGCTGATTTTTCCGCGTAAAAACAGAAATGATCAGCTCTTGCGTGGAGCCCACCTGGGAGTGTTTATGAGGTACCCCCCAGCGGCTGGGTGCAGCAAAACTTGTTTACGAAATGGTTCCAACATTTTATTAAATTTGTTAAACCAAGTGAAGGTTCTCCCGTTCTTCTTATTTTAGACGGGCATTACAGCCACACGCGTAATCTAGATGTTATCAACTTGGCAAGGGAAAATCACGTTTCAATTATCTCGCTCCCACCCCATTATACTCACAAATTACAGCCTTTAGATAAGACTTATATGGGTGCTCTAAAGGCCCACTACAGTGAAGAAATTAGGCTGTGGGTGCGAAATAATAACCGTGCTTTAACGCAGTTTGACTTATCTGAGTTGTTAGGCAGAGCTTTTCTCAAATGTAAGACGGCAGAAATTGCAGTGAATGGTTTCAGAGTTACAGGTATCTGGCCATGCAATAGAACCATTTTTTCTGATGCTGATTACATCACTGAACAAATTAAGGCTCAGAAAAAGTGCAGTACATCGGAAAATCGCATAAATCTGGATGAACCAGAAGCATTCCAACCGCCGACTTCAACACAAACCACAGCCAGGATGCTCAAAAGATCCCGACCTCACCTTTCAAGAAAATCCCAGTGTTTCTGCTCTCAACGTTAGTTCTTCAGGTCTGGAGTCCAACGATTCTAAAATTTCCGACATTTCATCATTAACCACACCAAGGGCTTCAGAAAAGTTGGTCAGTCCATTTGAAATCAGCCCCGTTCCTCCTGTTAAAAGAAAAATCTCCACACGTGGGCGAAAAGCATCAAATCCCAGTTATAACATCATCCCCATACAAACAAGATCTAGAATCATCTGTTACAAATCAAATCCAATAAAGGCTAGAGGAAGAGAAATATATCTCTGAAAAGTCAGATGAAAAGCAAAACACCAAATGCGCAAGGAAAAGAACTTCAGGTCGTAGAAAAAGAAACTTCGTCAGAAAGAGAGAAGACAATTTCATTCCCGAAGATGATGACGACATGGAATTGATTGGTCAGAGGCTCCTGATACAGATGATGCGGTTTGTATCTTTTGTGATGGACATTTTTCAGAAGACGTTAGAGGAGAGCTTTGGATTCAGTGCTTATTGTGTTGTATGTGGGCTCATGAACAATGTTCTAATGCTGAAAAGGACCAATACGTTTGTGATTTTTGTAAATGAAATATTTTTTGTTATAATCATTTATTTGACATAGGAGTTTCTTTATTTTTCTCTTTTTATGTAATATAGCGTTTCATTTAAGTTTTTTAATGAAATTTTATAGGGGCCCATATTCCAAGCTGTCTGTTCAGATTGGAAAAAATGCACGATTTTGTATTAAACCAAAAAAAAAATTTCGAACCAGTATTTAAAAAAATCAATTTGGCAGTCGATTATGAGATGTGCTAACAATTTATTATTGCACTTGCAACTTCCGTCAGACTATTTATTCGTTTGTTATATTGAAAAAACAAAAGGGGTGCCCATATTCGGACCAATTCCTCTACATATGTATTGTAATTTTTAATATATAAGTTGAAATATTTTTCACGTATTTCAAGACGGCGGGGCTGTTCAGGCGTAAACAATATTTAAATTTCCCGCCAGTTATTATTCCGCCTCCCTCTACAATTTTGGATTGTTTCATAATAAAAAGAAATATTAACAACTAATTCTGTTTGCAATATTGATTATAAAAATCCAAGAAATATGTTACCTCTAGAGGAAATATATTTTGGAGCGGCTCTGACTACAACTGATTTAAAAGTGCCTGAATTACATTTTTTAAAAACAAATTGTTTATCATTCTACATTGAAGCAGTTAACCAAAATCTGCAGAGGTTTCCCTTAAAAAATAATTTGTTGCAAGATTTATTCTTTTTAAATCCACAAACTGTATGAGCAAAAATAATTAGCAGTATTGCAAAACTTGCAACCAAATGGCCCATTTTAATAGACCAGAGAAAATTACAAACGTTAGATAATGAGTAGCGCTTGCTCAGAAATTTAGATTTAATTCCAGATAAAAATGATATACTTCAATTCTGATCTAATATAGCGAAAATAAAGTGCGGAGACAATAGTAATATGTTTGGAAAGTTGACCAATTTCATTTTTAATATATTAACTTTACCGCGCTCAAGTGCAAATGTTACAAGATATGCTAGTAGCCGCATTGGTGACATCAAGTCGTCATTTCAAGTTACATTTCTTAATGCTGTAGAAAATACAATAATTGAAATGACAAATCTCGAAGGACGAAGGGTTTACGGTGAGAATTAGAAAAAATTAGATAGTACTGTTTTTGACGCTTACGTAGGATTGTTGTTACTTGCTGGGGTTTATCGGTCACATGGAGAATCTACGAAAAGTTTGTGGGATAAAGAAACTGGTATAAATATATTTAGAACAACTATGTCATTGGAAACATTTTCCATGATATCTCGTATAATTCGGTTTGATCACAGAAATACAAGGCAAGAGAGAAGGCGTACTGATAAGCTTGCCCCTATTCGAGAAATCTCGGAGAAATGGGTGGATGTTTTTCCAAAATTGTATAATGTTGGAGTAAATGTTACTGTTGACGAACAGTTAGTAGCATTAAGAGGGCGCTGCCCTTTCAAACAGTATATTCCCAGCAAACCGCCAAAGTATGGAATTAAAATTTGGACCCTTTGTGATAGTGAAACTTCCTAGGCGTTGAAATTACAAATATATACAGGAAAAGAACCGGATGCAGCTCCTCCAAAATCAAGGCATGCGTGTTGTATGCGATCTTAGTAGCGAACTCAGAGGTCACAATCTAACTTGCGATAATTTCTTTACGTCTTACAATCTGGGGCAGTTCCTTCTGAAACGAAAAATGACGATGTTGGGTACTATAAGAAAAAACAAGCCTGAACTTCCAAAATCAATGGTAAATAAAGAAGTATATAGTTCTTCCTTTTATTTTACCAATGACGCTACCGTAGTCAACTATATTCCCAAAAAAAAAACAAGAACGTAGTTGTGATGTCTACCTTACACCACGACAAACAAATTAGTACCAGAGATGACAAAAAACCGCAAATTATATTAGACTATAACGCTACAAAAGGAGCTGTTGATACTCTAGATCAAATCGCACCAAATCGCAACAAATCGCTGGTCTATGATAGTATTCTATAATATGCTTGATATCTCAGCTTATAATGCCTTTGTTCTATAGAGGAGTATAGATCCAAATTGGAACGCGAACAAGCTAACTAAAAGAAGAATATTTTTAGAAGAATTAGGAAAATCTCTCATACAAAACCACATAAGAAGCAGAACACATATGCCAAGAACAGAGGAATCGCGAAATATTGTGCAAAGAATTCAAAACATTGGAAGTGCATCTTGTTCCGTTATAAATGTGCCACAAACAACTACTCTAAAACGCAGCCGTTGTAAATTTTGTCCTTCAACTAAAGACAATAAAACAAATATAGTATGTAATAATTGTCATAAACATCTTTGTAAAACTCACTGTACATACTTTTGTCCAAATTGTAAAACATAAAAATAGCTTTTTATATCAATATTTCATTATTATCCGTAATTTCTAAGTTTTTAAGAATATTATTTGTTAGTTTTGCATTAAATAAACAAGTACTAGTAACCTGTGCAATTTGTTTTCTTTTTTATGTTTCGGGTCATATTTACCCGAACGATACAAGTGTATAGTAGTTGTGAACAGACCAGCAGGGTTAAAGTTTCGTTAATCCCCGTGATTTTTGATGATATTTCAGGATTACAGAAAAAACATCCGTCTATGTATTTCCGTCATTTGGATCGAAAACCTTGGTTTGGTTTATCTACGTTGAGTCCTAATTGCACCCTGAATTGAAATTGTGTCTCCTTCTTTGTTCTTTTCATTATCTGTTGGTCACTTTCATACTCTCCTTCCCCATCATTATTATCGTCGTCATCACCAATAACAATTTTTTAATTTATTTTATCCCTTCTAACCCGCCATTTCTGAAAACCTAAACGGTAAGCAATATGAATTAAACATTCAAAGGCCTAATGAGAGCATCCAATGAGGATAAACCAAAACTATAGTTTTCTATTATGTCCTCAGGCAAATTTGGTGTTGCATTGTTCATATCTTTTGGGGGTCATGCCACAAATGTAACATCTTTCAGTCGACTTGGTCCTGTTAACGCATTGCAAACTTTGCCGTCTGCCATAGTTAGATATATTTTTTGTGTAATCTTGATTCTTTTACGTTAACAGTTAATGTAGTAGGATATAAATTCGAAATTTGTTCAAATATAAGATTTTTTTCTTTTCTAATCAAATCTTCATTCTCTTTGTCAAAGATAAATTTAATTGGCCGACAAAACCTGGGAGAACCAGGGTCGTTATTTTGCCATACAACATAAAAAGATCCACTGCTGGCCTCGAGCCGAAACTGTTGAGGAACTAGTGAATACATAAATATAAATTCATCAGTCATAGAGCCATTATCATCGGCGAATTTTTGTTTATACTCGCTATACGCCCCACTCCCATCACAACCCTATTTAAAAAGCAATTCGAAATTTAAGTTTTCTTCTATAACAACCTGTTGAAGCACAGGTTCTTGCACGATAGCTAATCGCTTAGCTGTGTGATCTATCAAGGCCTGCAATGATGCCTCTGCATGTGTTTCCTCGACTAAAGTATCGTCTTGTACACAACATTTTTCTTTGCATCCTGGACTCTATGGTATGGTGGAAACAAGTCATGTCCCTTGTCAAGAGCACGTTTCCTTAGATAAATATAAGTGTCTTTGCTCAAATCGCAGTCTACAAGAATAGCCAACGCTTATTCTGGAGAAAATTGTGGTGCATTGCACTTGGAATGCTGACTTATTTTATTGCGTATCATGAGAGCTGAGTTTGGAGATAAAATGACTTCTTTAAGAACAGTTGCTGCAGTTCTTTGGCCTGAATCGTGTAGCGATACTTTAGCGGCATGCATCAGTTTTTCAGTTTCGGTATCAAGCAAATGTGCAATTTTTCTCCTTTTTGATTTCTCGGAAAAATCACAAAAAGGTTTTGTCGGACGTCCATTAACGCGTGGGAAAGGATCTTCGATTCCTCCAAAACAAGCAAGGTAGAGAAATCGTCGCTGTCAAGCCACGATGAAAATTTGATCATGAACCCAGACTTACTTCGACAGGAACTCATCCACTTATTTTTATCTTGAAAAAGAGAGGAAAAAATAATAGTAGCGCATATTGAAGCAAACAAACAAATATCAATGAACATACTGTAATCGTCAAAATTTATTTATAGTATAGGAACGCAGAGCGTAAGAAAGAGTGCGCCGTTTTAAAATAGAAACAGACATACAGCCGGATCTCCCAGCATAAGCCTAACGCCCAGTATCGTTTCAAGATTGACATCGGCGGGCATTGTCAAGTTCATTTTACGCTGATTATAAGATCCGTATACTCAAATTAAAATTTGCCGACTACGGTATAATTAGAGAATAAAAACTGAGCTATCGTGGTTCAACTATTTATTTTTACCTTTATGGTTTTGCTGTTTTCTTCATCAGGAGACCCACTGCGCTTAGTTAGAGTCCACACATATTCAAAAAGCTGATCACCTCCGCCTTCATTTTTTGCATTTATCCATTTTTCAAAAAATACCCTCCTTGGCATTTTGATTTCTATAAAGAGCAGAGAAATACGTGTCACATGGAAAAATAACAAGAGGTAATAATTTATTACTCGCTTTCCTAAAATTGGAGATTATGGAACCATTATAACTTTTAATGCAAATTCAAGTCTACCAGAGAGCTAAATCATTTACAATATTATGTGTACTACACTTCAATGTGTAAATTGTTACACATTGAAAAGTTGGTCTATATTGTAATTATTTTGTATCATTTAAAAACAAATCAAGGTGTGCAGCCAAAATTATAATCCCATTTTAAAGTTTTCCTTTTTAAGGCTATAAAAATTTTTAAACTAACTAATTTGGCATAGCATGCATGATTTTTTCTCACAAATTATACACAGAATAGGATATGACTGCTGTATGATCTCAATAAACTTTGTATACAGGGTAATTCCGAAAAAAACCGATTAAATCTCATGTTTTGTTAAAATTAAGCGAAACTTCATGTTGTATGTAATGTTGTAAACTTAAAAACTGAGATACTTTACTCTTAGCGTACTTTAGTATTGCTGACATTCCCTCGTATACAATTAAATTTTCGACAGATTTGATGAGTGTTTTTTACTTTCAAGACATGCAGAGGTAAACTGTAAGAAAAAAGATTCATCAAATTGAAAGACAAAAAAATTCCCATATGCTGCGCACTTTCTGTCGGTCACTGTATAAAAAAAAAAACCAAAAACACTCTTTATTATAAATTATTTTTCAATTCACGGTTTTCCTAACATAAGTTATAATAAATACTTAATAAGCAAATTTTAACAAAAAAAAATGTCATATTTGGAAACTACATTAAATTATCTTTAAAACCATGCACTGATCATCTCGCCAGTCCTCGCCACTTCTATAGTTTTTTTCTTCTGAAGTTGATCTACGCCATTGCAAGAGAATTAATTTTTTTTTAAAAAAAATATTATACATTATATATATTAGTTGTACTTACCCTGCTTGTGAGCATTCACGTTACCAAAGTTGTAATATTTCCTAAATAAGAGCGTATGCGCGACTGAATTGTCAAAAATCAAAAAAAAAATGTCACAGCGTGAGCTTGATGTTAACTCATGTCAATTCACAACTCCAACTATCAAATAGTATGTATTTATAAATTACTTTTCATCACTTGTCACACTGTTTTCGGAGAAGCCAACTAAGAAAGTTAACAGCCAGCATTCATTGGAGGACAATTGTCCGATTGACTTTTGTCCACTTAAATCAGTAATTTTGCCCACCGTGCGCCGTGTGTGGGAAGGTATTTTATAGATAAACTATCACGGTTTACACAGGCGTGGAAATTTATTAGGAGATATGTATCTTCTTGTCTAAGTAACGACGTGAATAGCAATTCACATAGCCGCTAACTAAAAAGGTAATTAAAATGATCCGCGAGACCGTGAATCAAATCGTTGCCTGGAGGATCTAGAACAGGGGTGGCCGAGCCGTGGGCCGAATAGGGCCCACAGCGAGTAATTTTGCGGCCGCCCGTGTATAATTTTGCGACATCACAAATTATTTTTATATTATACATTACTTTTGTTTTTAGTGTAATTTATTGCAAGGTTTTTGTTTTTGTATTACTTTGGGTAAATATTTCAAAGAAATTGCCTTACAAGAATAAAAGTTAGAAATTTATACATATAAAAAAAAAGAGATACACTGTTTAAATTAAATTAAATTCTTTTATGGGAAGTCTATGGGTGTAGATCAGTTTAGTTAAAATATTTTTGACTTCAGGTAATGTTCTCGTATACCAGAAGTAGTTGTCAACTTTGTTATTAGAAATAGAAAGGTAGTATTTTTATTTCAAATTTGGATTCTGCTATAAATTTTATGTCAAGTTTATCTAACATACCATGTACAGCTCCTACCAAAAAAGTTAACGACTGCACCAAAAAAGCCTGCAGCCTTGCGACGACCTGTAGCTTCTACTACGGCCGTTGAATAATAGAATACAATGTATTGCTTTATTCAATAGCTATAGTAAAAGCTACAGTTCATCCTAAGTGGGCTTACTGTCGAAAATTAAACTGACTGCAGGAAGAGAGGGGGCAAAACGAGATATCTTCAATTTGTAATAACTCATTTTCTTTAAATAGCAACCCCTAACTTTCTCTGCCTCAATATATTGTCCGTCAAAAAATACGTTTAAGTGTTAAATCGTTTTTAGCTAAAATAAATACCTTAGGAAATATTTCAGAAAAATTATCGCTGCATAACGATTACAACTAAACGTGTCGGTTCTAGGTGGCCATGATTCAACAATGCCAATAATCCTCACCTATAACAAGTAAATACCATAAACGATAGCATCAGCATCTTACTGTTGTTTAATATCTACACAAAATAAGTAACAGGAAATTAAGAAATTATGAAAGAAACAAATATTAATATTACTACATTTACTTTTTTACAAATGCTACTAAAAAATGCCACAGTCTTGCTATAAGCATATCGATATCCTCCGTAGTAAATGTTTGAGCGTTCGCGGTGAACTGATTTTGCGTCTAATTCATTTAAAATTCTTTTTTCTATTTCGCACATACAATGAGCACCTTGTATAACTATTTTACCGGAAAAAAAAGTGTCACAAAGTTCCACTTTGTAACACTGTTTTTCTACTTTGTGACACTGCTTGTGGTGACATTTTATATTAGGTTGGTGGTACCACTCGTGCTTTGATATTTTTATACAGGTTTTTGCATGGAATTGCAAGAATTGCGTCACAAATATGGAAACGTTAAAATACCCTGCATGGATAAGAAATAAAAAATTAAAATAAAACTACAAACGATTGGTGAAGAGAAAGTTAGGAGTTACCCCAGTTAGTAGATATTATTTACAATGGAAATAAAAAAAAATCCACTATACCAACTGCAAGCAACTTAAAAGTCCGTGAAGTCCGTGACCACTACATAAAACAAAATTTTTACAAAACACGAATACCTTGTAAAGCATTAACATTTAGTGCATTATGTGCTAGATAAACTTAACACAATATTCAAAGAAGAATCCAAATTTGAAATAAAAAAAACCCCTTTCCATTTGCAATGAAAAAGTTGACAACCACTTCCGGCATAAGGAACATTGCCAGAAGTCGAAAATATTTTAGCCAAACTGACCTACACCCACAGAGTTGCTACAAACTTTTTTAAATCTCGCATTTATTTACTTCTCCATAAACTTTTAATGAAAGTCCGTCATGACACACACTGTATGTGCGGAAAGAAGTATATTCATTTTCAGATACACTTTCTTAATCAACAATTAACGTCTCATTTGTTCAATCCTTACATCTTGCAAAAACATTCTCCCCTTCATCAGGAAAAGTAAACCAGAGTTCAGGTAGGTGGTCTACCTAAACTCTGATGAAAATAAAAGCCTACATTTCAAGTTACATAATCCAAGAAAAACGAACAAAACACTTTCAGAATTATTACAAATTTAGAAATTTTAAAAACGAAAGTAATTCACTGGTAAAGCTGAACTGTTCCAGATGACCCAGCCCATAGGTCTTAACTTTTTTTATTCATAAATATTTTTTAATAAAATGCTAAATGTTTTATTTACATCAACTTTTCAATTATCTAACCTACCTTATATTTTTTCCAATTTTATCGAAAATATGGTTAAATTTAAAATTTTTAAATTTTAAATGAAACACCTGTATATTTTAGCATATTCGATTTTTTGTAGGTCCGAAAACCTGTAATTTGTTGTTTTTTGTTTCCTTAGCTACCAAAAATTTGAATTTTTATTTTTCAATGTATAGAGTGCAGCGAATACACTAAAAATATTCCTAACCACTAATCTAATACCAAGAAAATACAACTTTTCGAATCTCTTGTTTCATACTCCTATTAGCACGTAACAAAATACACTATGACATAAAAAAGACTTTTTAATTGGAGCCTCATGAGTACTGGGTCTTCCGCATTACTCCGAAAAAGAAACATTTCCGGATTTCAATCATACCAGCAAGTACTTAGTATTCCAGTTAAAAGTTAATTCTCTGCAGAAAATATATCCATATGCGTTAAAATTTTGAAGGTAATAAGTAGTTGGCCGATGGGGATAGAATCAAACCATATCTACTAAATTAATTGTCAATTGTGATCGTTGTGTGTGTCCAACTTTTTCATAATTGAAGACACGAGTAGATGAAGGTGTTATGTTACAAAATCAAACTTTTTCAGAAATTAAGTTTTTTATGTAATTTTTCTCAAAAGTAGTGTAACATACCGCCTTCATACATTCACAAGACTCGAGTGTTCTTGAATTTCTGGAATTTTCGATGGTGTTATGTGAAAGATGGGTATAAAACACCTTGATTCATGCAAAAAAGACAGTTTTTAAAATGCGACATAACACCTTCATCCACTCGTATCTTCAATTGTTTTATAAAATTTTGATCAACGTTCCTTTAATATTGTTTTAATGGAATACATTTCAGTGTACGACATCTTATTAAAGCAATATAACAGGTTATTTTGTTATATTGTTTCAATTAAAAATTAGAAAAAAGAACAATTTCAAAACAAAAAATGAGAATATTTTCTTATGATGCCACAGGCGACTTTTTGTCTTGAAATTGATCACTTTTCATTTTTTTTTTTTTTAATTGGCCTAATACATTCAATTATTTCCAATTTCACCGGAAGAAGGCTACTAATCTAACTAAAACCGGTAGTGAAAGAATAATTTCAATTAGTAAATAAATCACAATTTTAAACTGAATTAATTAGGAAATACTTATTACCACACCTACTTATCACTAATCTTAACCCAACTATGGACGAAAGATCAGCATATTGTAACACTTATAATTGTTTGATTTTGATGTTATGTTAATGTTTAGCAAAATTTTTAACGCATTCGCCGCACTCTAGATTGACAAATAAAAATTCAATTTTTCTGTAACCAAGGCAACGAAAACCAACACGTAATACGTCGAACTCAGAGAATTACGTAGAATTCGAATATACCAAAATATATTGGGTGTTCCATTTAAAATTTTACATTCCATATTTTGTTCGATAAGTTGTAATAAATAACATGTATGGAATATTACTAAAAAAATATTTGTAAATAAAAAGTTATGACCAATGGGCTGAAACACTATGTGTGAAACGTACAGGCTGTCCTACTGAAGACCTAGATCTTCGAATTGCTTTGCCCTTAAGAACTAACTCTATATAAATCAGATTTTAACTTGTTCATACATTGTACAGGGGTGTCCTTGGTCTTTGATTGCAGCTCTATTTTTGATTTTAGGAAAAAGTCTCTTATACAAAAGTTTTACGGAATTCAATGCTGCATAACTTAAAAATATTTTAGGCCACAAAGGATGTTCCAAGAGTAGGAAAACGTATACTTACTCCGTTATTTTAAATGGAACACCTATTGATTACTTCATTTTTAAATTCTGCATAGAAAAATAACATCATTTCACGTAAGCTACCATATATCTACCTGTAATAACAACTTTATTATTTACACTTTCGTAAAAAATGGCTCTACTGCAAGCTTTCGGTTAAGACAACGTAGTTTGTCTACGCATTTGCTTTAGATATTCATATTTTAAATACCATACATACTTAGCTTGATACAACAGTGAAACTAAAATTCATACAATTATATACAGGTGTTCACTAAAGTCCTGAACGTTTGCTTAACTTTAGGCCAAGGTAACTTAATTTTTTTAAATAGCACCCTATAGCTTTGCTTATATTAAACCAAACTTTACGCAAAACCCTTTTAATTTGATACTAAACATTTATGATAGCCCCTGTAGAATTTTGTAGATAATTAATGATCTTAAACAAATCTAATTTTCATATCAGCTTAGTATACAATAAACTTTTTTATAATTGAATAAAGCCTCGAATTAGTAAATATGTGTTAGTATCAGATAATAAAATATAAAAGTAATAACGTATTTTTTTAACAAATAATGATGGTTAGCAGAAATAATAATACTTTTTTTTTATAGGGCAGGCCAAGACAATTATTTCACCAGCATAATAGTTAAGCATCAAAACTGTCAAAAAATAATTTTATGTGTAATGCTTTGTCCTTCTTACAGCTCAGTGATTGTTTATTTATTTTCTTATATATTTACTTAATTACTTAAATAATATATATTTTATTCATAAACCGTTAAAATAAAAGACCTAATATATGTCTTTTATTTTTAATAACATTAACCACAACAATATACATCGTTAATTAAAAGAATTTACATGTAGAAATCATCCTTAATTATCAAAATTTATAACAGATCGTTCAAAAATATATCCTCTTTCCGTTAGAAGTATTTCTACCCTCTTTTGCAAATTTTGGGATAGTTTTTTTCAACAATTCTATGAAATGGATGGAAATATCTCTCTCATTCTATTCTTCCTTTTTCTCTATGTGGATAGCTCTTTTTTATACACAAGTTTCTTCTTCAAGTCATAGTTTTGACTTTTAATTATTACGGTGAAATAATTACCATAATCTGCCAGACATTTGCGGTATTGTTTCTGCTAATCATAAACGAATGACAATAAATTTCTTTATTTTTTCAAAAAAACATTATTAGTTTTGTATTTTATGATCTGATACTGATGTGTGCTCACTAATTTGCGGCTTCATTTAGTAATATCGCGTTTACATATTAAATTAACTTGAAAATTAATGGAAAAATCGTTGGATTTACTTAAAAATAATTATCTACAATATCCTGCACGAGTCGTCACAAATACCCAGCATAAATTTAATTTTTATTTACCTAAAGCTTAATTTTTAAGATAAGCAAAGATATAGGCTGTTACTTAAAAAGAAAACACGTTACCTTGTCCTAAAGTTAAGCAAATATTACAGACTATAGTACTGTATATAATTATTCCGATTTTAGTTTCACTGTTGTATCAAGCTAAGTATGTATGTGTGATATTTAAAATATGAATATCTAAAACAAATGCATATACAAACTATGTCGCCTTAACTGAAAGCTTGCAGCAGGGCCTTTTTTACATAAGTGTAAACAACACCGCTCTTATTACAGACAAATATATAGCATGTTCTATTTAAAATAACGGAGCAAGTATATGTTCACCTACTTTTGGAACATCCCGAATAGTCAAAAATATTTTAAATTATGTAGCATTGAATTCCATAAAACTTCTGTATGAAAGACTTTTTCCTAAAATCAAAAATAGAGCTGTAATCAAAGACCCAGTCTTCGATGGGACAGCCTGTACATGTGGCCTGGAGAACTATAATGCATTTTCAATGTGGCCCACAAATTAACATAATACGCAACCTGGAGGATGCAATTAAACACACAATCGAAAGGATGTTGAACATTTACTTACATTTTTGACACTTTCCAATTTTTGTTGGGTAGCTTTCAATCCCCTTTTTAACTCCTTTTTCATTTACTTTAATTTTTATTTCCCTGAATCTTTCAGCAATGGCAGACGAGAATAATGAGGCGCTTTCAGAAACACTTATCTTTCTAGGAGTGAATGTGCTAGTGTGAGGTTCATCTTCAGTCGAATGTTTGCTCTCGATTATAGACTTTGATGTGGGTACTGATAATTCGGCTACAATAGTAGTTGTTGAACATGATAGCATGGAATTCCAAAATAGCTGGTGATTTTCCTGTAGTAGACATACTTTCTTCGAACTAATAATAAAAACAGAACAATAAACTCACACAACTCTTCTGAAAATTACTACATTCTGGTATAATAATAAAATAAAATCTTACTCTAGCCCAATACTGGCACTTTCATTTCCAGGATAATATAAATTTTTTGTTGGTATTGCACCTTTTTTCAAAATTCGATATGTGCTATTATAAGTTTTTTCGAAATCAGTGGATTCAAAATGCAAGGAACATATAAAATACCCTGTGCAATCGTCCATCTTCACATTACTTCGTAAACATTTAAGCCACTCTTCTTTAGTGTCTTTTCGGAATCTAAAAATGATGAGAATAATAACTGTACAATAGAAATGTGTCATTCAAGAACAACACATTCTAAATGAATTAATCGGTAAACTGAATAAATTGATCCGGATTACTTAAAAAGAATGAACAGATCCTTTACCAAATTCAGCGTGGTTCACTCACACAGGTCAAGGCAAATGATCATATCTGTGAATTTGTTCATTTAAGAAAAGTTGGTCTTGAACAATTACCTATATCTTTTATAAATATTTCATATATCAGATTAATCAAAATAATTAAGAAAAACAAGCAATGCATTGACCAACAAATTTGCATATATGAATTAGTGGTACTGATATTCATGTCTTATTAAAGACCTGGTTTATGTTACTCATTTATATTGTTTTGATTCAAATGATCCAGATCGCTTAGCCGAATGGGTTTTCCCATCTTTACTGTACAATATGGAATAAATGTTTAAATTACTTACCTATGGAATGAAATATGTTTGTCAGCGTTTTTTCTAGGAGATGAATAACATCCTGCCACAAAACATTTTGGTGCTGGCATATTGATAAACTAAATTAAAAGTTATATGTATATAACCAATTTAAATTTAGTAAGCGTTGCGAATGAAGACCACTGGTTGGAGATTTATATGTACATTATCGGAAAAAGCCTGTTTCTTTTGAGTCTAAAATGCCTATACATTGTTTGAGCAAATGAAAACGGAGTCTTCGAAAGGTCGTTTCAAAAGTTTGGAAGTTACCATGGTACAAATAATACGGTATGCTTACGCGCATATCGAAATTACGTCAGATAGGAGCATTAAATGGCGGCACATATACAATCATTATTATATTAAATCGATTTCGAACCGTAAGGGTTTGTTAATGCGCAAGTTAAATTTAAAAAATCCGGACGGGGTTACGGAACATATTTTAAAAACGTTAAGGTGTTTTCACAATTCAATTTTCTAGAAAAACCACGAAAACACTTTGTAAACACACACGGAAAGTCGGTACAATCGTAGAAATAAACACGAGCGCTACTAGATGGCGACAAATAGATAAAGTAAATTTCAACTTAAAACGCCTTTTTAAAGCAAATCTGTATTGAATTACATTAATTGGTGGTTTGAATAATTTGGATTTTAACATTTTGCTATTTACCATACATGTATCTTATTGTTTCGATACGCTCCTTAATTACGTCATCTGACCGGACTTGACGAATTTGAGATTCAAAACGAGCATACCGTATTATTTGTACCGTGGAAGTTACATAGGATTCGTAGGAATGCGAATCCGCGAATCTGTACGAACTGAGGGATTTATTTGTGAGAGTCCTACCTTATCCATAGTGGGAGCACAGAGTGCAGTGTTGCCAATCGACGGAAGACATATTTCACTAGATCGGGAAAAAGTGATTTTTTTTATTGTGCTGTTTACTGTCCTGCTTATTATTTCCGTTCTCTCATCCATTATTATTTACATTTACCAAAGTATTTTTGATTTAAATATGATCTAAAAAATATTATTATATTCTTAAAATTAAAAAAAAAAACAAATACATATATGACACGTCTCTTGTTTTAAATTTAGTTTATGAAAATAACATTTGACAAGTAATGTGGCATATCTTATATTACCAACTTAATATATTCGTCCGAATAATTTTGAATTACGTCTATAAAATTTTATATGCATACTCTTTTTGGTTTATGTGTATGTTTTAATAATGCGTTTATCTCATCTTCATAAGAAGATGAAGCACTTTTCTTCAACAAATTCGTTGCGAACAACATGAATTTTGAAAATGCGTCCGCCATCTTGCTGTACTAAACTGCCCCGTGGCCCGTAGCAAGGATCATGCACTACATTGCGCCCCGGTGCGGCAAGTAAAATACGTTATACATAAAACGGGCGCTAAATACAAACTAGACTAAAACTAATTGTTAAGTTAATGTGAATCAGACGAATATATTGAAAAGTGCTTAAATACGCTCCGAAAATACATCCTGAAGACTTGCATTTCAAACACTTTAACAAATTATTAAAAAACAGATGTGAAAAGGCCCAGGGGTAACCATTTCTTACTTGAGCAGGGTCAACAATGCATTACACTATGCTCTTTTTTGTAATAGTTAGATTTAGGTCTCTACGTTGAAAGAAATCAAAAATCTATTTCATTTATTTTGTTTTTTCCGCGGCGCTAATGTTATTAAATTTACAACGACGAATCGATGTGAATATTCGAGTTACACTGGTTAGTTGCTAAACAAGAACATGTCCTCGGGTTGGAAGGAGACAGTGATTTTTGTTTTTAATGTGAAAACATCTCTAAAATGTGTACACAATTCTGTAAGAAATTGTCGCACTAAAATAATTAATATTCGTAGGAGTTTTATACATACATTTTCAGTATGTTATAGCATCAAAAACAAATTTATAATTAATAATATAAATTAGATATCGATAAATTATCTGCTTCAATATAATGATAAAGAATTAATTTAGCGCAGTCAAGTAACGCCGTGGGTGATTGAATACGATACCATTTTCTAGGTGCATAGAATTTCGATCGAGTTCAATCCATTCAATTGTTACTTTCACATCAGTGCTGCCAACATAGTGGAAAATCCCCGAAATGTAGGAGATAGGGAATTTTTAAATCATTAAAGCCGTTATAGGGCCGTTTTACACCTAGCTATTTATTGGCCAATTTTACGTGAATAACACGGATTAAATCCGTGTTATACACGTAAAATTTTGTGTGTAAAACGGCACTGATGATACTTCACCAGTGGTCTAAAAATGTAGCAATTCCTCATTGTAAAATAAATAAGCCAATAAATTGCGCAATAGATAGCTAGGTGTAAAACGGCTTTTAGAGGATTTTTTGGAGGATTATATCTTGTTAGTTTGTATATTGGTATCATGGTTTTGCGCATTCGTGGGAATTTTGTTTAAAGAAAGGGAAATTTTGATAGTTCTCGTGGGAAATTCTATGCTTTAAGGTTGGGAACACTGTGTCCACTTGTGACCAGCTGATTTGCATATTGTGTTGATATTTATTTTTAACCTTATGATACCTGTGTTTGGCCTGTGTAAACTCTCGTTGAATCTTTTTCGTTTATGGAACTTATCAGAATTATTATTTTATTTTATATTATTATATTTCCTTTTCCACTAGCTATTGTGGTTTGTGTGTTTTATTGATGTGATACGACATTTTTATTTAGTTTCGCTTTTTTCTTTGTACATATATTATCTTTTACGCCAAAAACTGTTTTATACAAACGAACTTGGACGTTTTATTAGTGCCAGACTGTATTTAGAGAAATGGCAGGCAAACGAGAAAAAAGGTTGAAAGGTGGTAGATGGTGTTCGGCCCCAACTTGCAGCGCTAATTCCAACAACCCACTAGAACTAGTTCTTTAGTTTTCCAACTAAACTCAGACAGGTTAATAAACCTCAGATAAATATATAATTGTTCTAAATACCATTGCAAACTGTATTTGTAAACCTAAAATATATCCATTTTTTTTTAAATTGCAGGTGTCGAACTTGGATAGTAAATTGTAACAGGTCGGATTTATTAGAAAAAAGTACAGAGTACTGCCATAAAAATTGTACTCTTTGGCAGCTGGGCATGTTGAGAACGAAGTTCCAAAACGATTAAAAAAACGGCTAAATCTGATGCTGTCCAACGATATTCATTGGTCGCAACAAGAGGTTGTACGCTACAATGTATTATATAAGCTGTATTTGTTTGTATTTATTTTAGCCATCATATGCATGTTTGCATATTGCTACTGTTTGAAGCTAATTTACTACCAAGTATATTATATTTTCTGTTCATAGAACAATCTGGAGAGGAACAGCCCATTACACTAGCGTCTACTTCATTGAAGCAATTACACCTAAACAATCCTCGATATGCTCAAGAGAATCAAGCCCAATTCCATCGACAAGTTACGCTCCACAGTCATCGACCTCATCATCACAAACACCATATTCCTTGTCGAGTCATAGTCCCCGAAAGGAAAAGCTACATCGTAACTTAAAAAGCTCTAAATTAGTAAGCAAAAGACTAATGTTTAGAAGAGAACATAATGCAGAAGAAGAAGAATTGGACGAATTTTTACGGCTGTAGCGATAAATACTTACCGTTCACTGTCAAATCTTATAAAATTCAAGTTTAAATGTGGTAAACTCAACTAAACAGAAATACTCCTATTAATTGAAGCAGTTTGCGCTAACCATCTATTTTTACGTTTTCCCAAGTTTACAAATTTTTGGCAGGTACATTTTCTTTGCTATCGGTCAGGACACTCAGAAGATTTACCCAAAACTGGGAGATAGCACCTGGTATTAATGATTTCTGTTTGGTACAATAAGTTTGAAAGTACAAAGCACGAGCGATGAAGACAGAGTTTGTATAGTTTGCGTTGATGAAATATCTTTGAAGTCAAATCTCTTCTATAATGCAAGCAGAGATAAAATTATCGGGTTTGACCAAACTGGGGGATCAACTACTTTAACAGTTGCTAAATTTGCTCTTGTGCTTATGGCAAGAGGAATTCATGCCAAATGGAAGCAACCATACGTCAGCTTACCTGTAAAACCTTCTATCTCTGAGACGCATAACTTTTCAGGAGAGACAATCATTGTTTTATAAATTGGTTTTATGAGATATTAATGAAATATAATTTGAAAAGCAGCGTTAGTTATGGTAGACAAAATATTCAAATTTTTACTGATTTTTGTATTAAAAAAGGACTTGGAAGTTTTTCATTGCCTAGATTCAGGTAAAAGTAGACTTCGAGGTTTCATAAGGGCTAGAAAATTACATCGCAATTCGTTGGATTTGCAAAAAAAACTTATTTAATAATACTATAACATTATAGTAAGCCAAATAATTTTATTTATTAAAAATAGTCATACAAAAATACAGCTTTTAATGTTATGGGTATATTATCGTAAAGCTATGAAAGTCTTTGGCATTACCGCCTCCAATTCCTGTAAGTGTTTGAATTTTTGTAATTTTATTTTCTAGGGGTCCATTGTACAATGGAACTGGAGTAGCAGTAATATGCCTTTTATTGCAACACGCCTAGGAAGTAAAGTCCAGGCGAGCTGTACTCTATTTTGTATCAATACTAGATCCTCTATTGTATCTTAATACACTAATGTCATGGACAGTTGAGTCTCCAGTTGATTTCCAGTCTAATTGAAGCATAAACTTGAAAATGGTGAAGTCTTTCCAGAATGTATGATCCACATACAACACTTCATACGGTTTAGGAACAAGTCTTGCAGTTTTAATTAGGTCTACATAGCAGCCTGGTGTATAAAATCTCACGTTTCCTGAGCTTTCTTTCAAATTGTGGAAGCATTGAGTCGCACTGCCATTTGGTGTGACCTTTTCTAGGACTTACTTGAATCACCACAATTTTTTTCATGGGCAATTGACAAAAGGGCGTTTGATAAAATATTATTGCGGTTTTGGTACCCACAACCGTCACCATACAAGATACTTCATCATCTCTGAAGAGTTGGTATCTTAGTTTGTTAAAATACGGAATTCGTGGAGAATTCTTTGCGGACACCCACCTTCCCCTAATGCCATACAAAACAAAATATCATTGGTTTAGATCCATATTGTATAGTGAAATGTGCTATTAGTTTTGTCTATAATACAGGAGCGCCTTTAAACTTGAGCTAGAAGTACACTCTCTAAATCCATGGTATAATACAAATTTCCCCTGCATCTTGTTCTGGATTTTCCTCTCCCGCATTCTCCTTAGTTTCCATGTGTTTTTTATAAGTATCCTCTGATACTTGACACGAAAACCCACACATAGTAAATGGTCTTTTTAGGATAATGTATACTAAGATTTAACTCTTCGAATACTCATAAATGTTTTAAACGATATAATTTTCACGCTTTATTTTTGTATCTTGAATACCTCCATCTTTGTTCTCATACAGGATCCAAGTATAATTTTTTTGTAGAAGCCTACAGAGTGCGACACAAGTTAGCAAGCTCATTAAGAAAAAGCAGATGCTTTTTGAGGCATCCTAGTATGAAACGTTTAGGTTCCTTTAAAGTTTATTGAAGCCATCACCGTGAGGAGGATTTTCTGGATGCCAGTATTTATGTTTTGCTCGTTATCCGTAACCCATTAAATATTGTCCACTGACCTGCTATGTATTTAAGAACATTGTTACGTGTTAAAACCCGTTTCTTATTTCTCAAACTGTACCCTATTTTTCTGAATTTATCCAGTTCCTGGACCTTTCCAGTTCCGTCGCTATTACGTATTCTTGTATAACGTACGTTTAATTGAATTTGTTTTTTGTAATGTACGCTTAATTTGTGACCTTTCAAAATCTTAAAATGTCAAATTTAACATATATTTAGAGCTTTGATAAGTAATTTCATTAAATCCGTTCATAATTGCTCCGAATTTATTCTTTTTGTTAATTGTTGCACCTTTTTGGCGCGCGTGTCTAAACGTAGAATTTCGCATAATCTGCACACCTGCATTTGTTTATCTTCGATACTCGAATCCTATGGCCACTTAGTGGATAAGCGCGGGAATAGTTACCTCTACCCTCCGATTTTCACTACACTCTAGCCCGCTAAGAGTGCACTAAGATCTAATAGCGTCGCCCTGCTCAATCCTTTCGACCTAATTACCCGTTTGATACCCCTGGGGGGGATCTCTGGTGTAAAGAACTACTCCTTGGAAGCCGTTGAGTCCCTGTGTTTGACTACGAGCCTTCTTTTTTTTTGGGAGCCGCGCCGCGCGGATTTGCAAGCACGCGCTCTACGTCGCCCTGGACCGGGGCTTTCTTTCGTCATCTTTCTAGCTTCTATTTCTCTATTTCTACCGCTCCCTGTGGTGACTATCAACACCTCGTGCATTGTGTGTGTTACATACTTCGCTTCATGATCGGCAACGTATCGGAAGATTCACCCAATCGGAAGAACCAAGAACACCCTTAACCTTTTACAAAATGGGGACATTTCAAGTGCTATTATGGCAGAAACGTTTCGCCACTTTAGTCCAATAATTACATCCGTCGATAAGGATCTTCCTGCAATCAGCGTTTTCCATCACCAGAAGGTCCACTAGATAAACCGAACATTCGTTAGGGGGAAAGCGGTTTCCGAGTTGACTAGTACCTGGAGAGAATGCGCTAACTTGAATGTCTCCAACGTATATTAATAGCAAATCGTCAATTGTGCAAGTATTGTCGAAAATCGGCGTCCCATATGGTTCCTGCGGCAGCAAACCGAACAACGAACTGCTGCTCGACAATGCTGGGTAAACTCACAGCGGCCACTTGAGGCAAGAAATAGATCCTGCGCCCACAACAGAAACCTACATCCGGCCCGTAGTACCCATCTACTTCCCGGAACTCAATATGTCGGAGGAGCAGATCCAAACAAATGCAGTACGAGAACAGGCCAGTTGACTGAGAGGTTGGAGGCGTCTGTGCGGAATCCACCGAGCAGAACGAGGCATCACAGTCGGCCATAGATAAGCTCCGGAAGGATTTGGGGCCAAATCGATTCCAGAAACCAGAAAGCTGAGCGCCAATTGGCAAATTGGAAAAGAAGAAGTAGCGATGACGCGAAGAGGTTGTGGTTGCAATCGGCAAGAGGGGTGGTTCAGCTGAAGGAACCCTCGCCACCACAAGAGGAAGAAACGTTAGCGTTGGAAAAGAGAGACACTCGATGGAGAAGGATAAACGCGCAGGCATCAACAGCAGTTGGAGAGTTTGGAGTGTCAGATTCAGAGGGCTAGATAAAAGCGACGAGGAGCCAATCCAGTGTTAGTACTGACCGGGGAAGCGTGTTTCCAGGACGGCACGTCCCCCGATAATGCAGCGAACGGAATTAACGGCGAGGGACTTGGAAGATGTCCAGCGCGGAACATCCTGAAGATTCCCATGAAGCAACGCGTCCAGATACCAGTTTTGGGCAACAACTGCTCAAGGGCTTGTCGAATCTAAATCGCCCAATAGCGTCCGGCGTGGACGAGAACCAAAGCAATCTACTTCCCGGAACCGTCTATGTCGGAGGAGCAGATCCAACAAATGCAGTAACGAGAACAGGCAGTTGACTGAGAGGTTGGAGCGCGTCTGTTAGCGGAATCCACCGAGCAGAACGGGCATCACGTCGGCCATAGATAAGCTCCGGAAGGATTTGGCCAAATCCGATTCCAGCAACAGAAGCTGAGCGCCCAATTGCAATTGGGAAATAGAAGAGGTACGATGACTGCGAAGAAGGTGCTGGGTTGCACATCGGCAAAGAGGTGGTTCAGCTGAAGGAGACGCCTCGCCACCACAAAAGGAAGAAACGTTAGCTTGGAAAAGAGAACCTCGATTGGAGAAGGATAACGCCAGAATCAACAGCAGTTGGAAGGTTGGAGTGTCAGATTCAGAGGCTAGATAAAGCACGAGAAGCCAAAGTCAGTGTAGTCTGACCGGGAAGCGTGTTTTCAAGGGACACGTCCCCGATATGCAGCGAACGGAAATTACGGCGAGTGGACCTTGAGATGTCAGCGGGAACTCTGAGATTCCATGACAAGACGTCCAGATCAGTTTTGGCAACAACTGTCAAGGGCTGCGTCGATCTATCGCCCAATAGCGTCCGGCGTGGACGAGACAAAGCATCTACTTCCGAACCTATATGTCGGAGGAGCAGATCAACAAATGCGTACAGAACAGGCAGTTGACTGAGAGGTTGGAGCGCGTCTTGCGAATCCCGAGCAGAACGAGGCATCACGTCGCATAGATAAGCTCCGGAAGGAATTTGGCAAATCCGATTCCAGCAACAGAAGCTGAGCGCCCAATTGCAATTGGGAAAAGAAGAAGTACGATGCTGCGAGAGGTGCTGGGTTGCAATCGGCAAGAGGTGTTCGCTGAAGGAGACCCTCGCCACACAAAGAGGAAGACGTTAGCTTGGAAAAGAGAAACCGATTGAGAGGATAAAGCGCAGCATCAAGCAGTTGGAGGTTTGGAGTGTCAGATCAGAGGCTAGATAAAAAGCAGAGGAAGCCAGTCAGTGTAGTGACCCTTTGACGGCAGTCGATATGTGGAATCAAGCCGAATCCTACAAAAAGATGAGGAAGCTCTAACCAACGTCCTCCGTATATCGAGGAAAGTCGTCAATTAATACTTGTTAAATACTCTTGAATTTTACAATTCTTTTGGTGAATTTTTGATGGAGGTGATGTTTTTCTTTTGAAAAAACATTTAAGTCCAACAAGTAACCTTATAGGCTTTAATCCAGTTTTAGCAAAACTAAGCTATTGGTGTTGAGATTGAGGTAGAGGAAGCATCGATGACCAAATTCATCACAAACAAATTTAACAATCTTGCACCGTTTTTTGGTAAAGACGAATCACATTTTGAATAGGTTTCTGCCACAAGCAAAAACGCCCTCCTTAATTTTGGCAAAAGTGAAACACCTTCACCCAGTGGTTATCAAAAATAAAACCATCCTCAGTTGTTTTTGTCGCACAAAACCCACTTTCAACCAGTTCTAGCACAGAATAACTAGCCCGCACCAGTTCATGACAAATAACGAGCCGCTCTTACATACTTTTTGGGTAAGGATGAGCACGCTGGTCACTTTTTGCCAACACAAAATCACCCTCACATAGCTTTTCGCAACATATAAGACACCTCACTAGTTGTTGATAAAAATGAGCCACACTACACACAGTTTTTGACAAAAATAAACCACCCATGACGAGATTTTGCCACCACAAAAACCACCCTCATCCAGTTTTTAGGTAAAACTAAGATATTAGCTAAAATTACAAGAATGACCCAATGTGTCCCGAGTAAAGCGGAATTGACTGCAATGAATAACTTTAGTTAACGTATTCTTAATGTCTATTAAGGAACCCAGAAACCGCTTTTGAGGAAGAGGTTTACAAGAAACCTTAACCTAATTTAACTGTCGCAGAATGGTCTACAAATTATATGTGCTGATTAATGGACCACTTCCGCGTTCTAATAAAGGACATTCTTATATCCTACCGTGGTGCGATGTCTTTAGTAAATCCGCATTATTATTTCCTACCGAACCGCTCACGGGAGCTAACGTAGGCAAAACTCGTCGAAGAGCAGGTCATTCTCAATGTTTGGAGCACCTAAAATTATCATTGTCGACAACGGAGTACAATTAAAAGAGCACATATTCAAAAGATAATGGCTAAGAAATAACGATTCCGAAATAGCTTTAACCGCATATTACCCATCCACAAAGTAATCCCACCGAAAGAGTTAATGAACCATTAAGAATCATGTTAACAGCGTACGTAAACGATAACCACCGTACTTGGGATCAGTAATCTACCTCAAATCGGTTTCGCTATATAGATCATTTGAACATGAAGTGACTAAATTGACCACGAATTTTCGTAAACTTTGGTCGAGAACTAACCGCTTGAAAGGTAGTGATGAGAATTTTGAGCCCTCTGACAGCCGCAACACCTGTAATCAACACCTGCACAGCGTAAGTTAGCATTCGCCGAGCTATAACCGTGACGTACGAGAGAGAATCCGAAAAGCGCATGTAAAGAGCGCGCACACCGTACAACATGCGACGTCGACCGGAAAAATCACACTAGGAACAACGTGTGTGGCGCAAAAATCCCGTGCTCTCCGACGCTACTAAATACTTTTCCGCTAAACTAGCCCGAAGTATATTGGACCATTTGAATGTCGATATAGTATACACTTGGACGTATGAAATAGTGGATTAATCACGGACGACCTCGATATGGAATATAAAGGATTTGAAGGCAACACCGCCTGATAATCGCCTGGCTGTTGGGGGCCATAATACCTCAGCCGAGTCCATCTGAGTCACCAGGATACACCAACTTCTCCAACTGTGACACAAAGAATTGACACCCAAAAATATGTGACGAATTTTTACGTTCACCCTGCTGTTGGGGCCAGAATACCAACAGCCAAGACCGTCTGAGTCGCCAGGATACCACCATCTCTCCCACAGTGACGCAAAGCTATTGAACGATGTCGGCGAAGACTTCTTTTACTCCCGGATTTACCCTTTTTGTTTTAATTGTTTTGAACGTAGGTTCGCTTTTTGTGTTTAGGTATCTTCTTCTGTTGAACGCAACACTAGCGCTTAGGTGGGGTTGTGACTGAACCAAGTAGGCCATTACCTTTAACCGCCTTTGCGACGTGGGACCGTTTAAATAGATTGAACTTCTTTTAGCTTCGTTCTAACTTGCGATTATTTTTCCGATTTAGTCCGAGGCTTTGTTGAAACTTACCTTACTTGACTTTGCCCTTCGGTAAGGTTTTGCGTTTAGGATTCAGTCGTTGTTGGACGCAGGTTTTGTTGTATGGATTAGCTTTACTTACCGTGGTGGATTTTCCCCATTGTGAACTTATTTTAGGCATATAGGATTAAGCTCGTTGTGGGCGCTGTCTCCCAATCCTGCCTTCGCTGAGACCCGGCAGCTTGTTTCTCTTGTTGCTAAAGTGTTGTGTTCCGGGCATAGATTGGATTGTTTTTGTTTTCTTTTGTCGTTGATGTTTTGGGTCAGTTTTTGTTAGGCCCCGGGTGCGGTCTGCCGTTTGTGGGAACACCGACTAGATTCTTTTCTTCTTTCTTTCTCTTCTTCTGTTCCTCCGAAATCGTGTGGATGAGGGTTGTTTGTAATTTCTACACCATACCGCACACCATTCCCTTACCCCTTTCTTCTGACACTACTTCGCCCGATTTTCCTTTCCATTCACCGACTTTTTCTACTCTTTTCTGCATCTCTTCATTTTTTCTCATCTAGTCGAGTGCTTCTCGCGGCGTGGCGGGTTGCTCCTGTTCTGGCTTGCGCTGAATCTCCACTCATTGTTTGAGTAGTGCCTACTTCCTTTGATAAAAAGGGCACACCCAAAGGGGTTTGATTTTTATCCGCGTTCTTGTTTAGAAGTTAATTTTGTTTTGAGGGAATTTTTATTCCGTTCTTATTAGCTCTGCTGTTATCAGTCTGGATGGCAGTACCCTGACTTTTTTTTGAAACCTTCGAAATTTGTTTAACGTTTTTGGACCCTTGTTTTGTTTGGCCAACTCTACTTTTTTTTGTTGTTATTTTATCTCTGGCTTTGCTAGTTTTCATTCTTTATCAGAAATTTACACGTAAATTTCTTCTGGTAGAAAAGGGGGGATTGTTCGTGTTGAAAACACCTTTCTTATTTCTCCAACTGTACCCTATCTTTTTCTGATTTATCCAAGTTCCTTGACCTTTCCTAGTTACCGTCGCTATTTAACGTATTTGGTATAACGTCCACGTTTAAGCCTTGAATTTGTTTTTTTGTAATGTACCGCTTTATTTGTGACCTTTTTCAAAATTCTTAAATTGTCAAATTTTAACATATATTTAGATGCTTTGATAACGTAAATTTCATTAAACTCCGTTCATAATTAGCTCCGAATTTATTCATTTTGTTAATTGTTGCACCTTTTTTTGTGCGTGCTGTACTTGAAACGTTAGAATTTCGCATAAATCTCGCACACCTGCATGTTGTTTATCTCCGTAGTCGAATCCTATTGGCCACTTAGTGGCATAAGCGGGAACTAGTTACCTCTACCCTTCCGATTTTTCACTTACACTCTAGCCCGCTAAGAGTGCCGACCTAAGAGTCTAATAGGCGTCGCCCTGCTGCAATCCTTTTCGACCTAATTTACCCGTTTGGTAACCCCTGTGGGGGGATCTCTGGTCGTAAAGAATCTACTCCTTGGAAGCCGTTTGAGTCCCTGTGTTTTGACTACGAAGCCTTCTTTTTTTTGGAGCCCGCCGACGCGGATTTTGCAAGCCACGCCGCTCTACGTCGTCCCTGGACCGGGGCTTTCTTTCGTCATCTTTCTACGCTTCTATTTCTTCTATTTCTACCCGCCCCTGGTGGTGACTATCACCCCTCGTGCATTGTTTGTGTTACATACTCGCTTCATGAATCGGCAACGATCGGACGAATTCACCCAAACGGAAAGAACCCAAGAACACCCCTTAAACCTTTACAAAATGGGCGACATTTCAAGTGCTATTATGGCAGAAACGTTCGCCACTTTAGTCCAAAATTACACCGTCGATAAGGATCTCCTGCATCAGCGTTTCCACGACCAGAAGGTCCAATTAGATCAAACCGAACATTCGTTAGGGGAAGCGGTTTCCGAGTTGACTACGTACCTGGAAGAGAATGCCGCTAACTTGAATGTATCCAAGTATATTAATAGCATCGTACAATTGTGCAAGTATATGTCGAAATCGGCCGTCCAATATGGTTCCCTGCGGCAGCAAACCGAACTAACGACTGCTGCTGAAATGATGGTAAACTACGCGGCCACCTTGAGGCAAGAAATAGATTCCCTGGCGCAACAACCAGAACCTACCATCGGCCCGTAAGTGACCCATCTACTTCCCGGAACCTCATATGTCGGAGGAGCAGATCCAACAAATGCAGTACGAGAACAGGCAGTTGACTGAGAGGTTGGAGCGCGTCTGTGCGGAATCCACCGAGCAGAACGAGGCATCAAGTCGCCATAGATAAGCTCCGGAAGGATTTGGCCAAATCCGATTCCAGCAACCAGAAGCTGAGCGCCCAATTTGCAATTGGAAAAGAAGAAGTACGATGACTGCGAAGAGTGCTGGGTTGCAATCGGCAAGAGGTGGTTCAGCTGAAGGAGACCCTCGCCACCACAAAGAGGAAGAACGTTAGCTTGGAAAAAGAGAACACTCGATTGGAGAAGGATAACGCGCAGCATCAACAGCAGTTGGAAGGTTTGGAGTGTCAGATTCAGAGGCTAGATAAAAAGCACGAGGAAGCCAAGTCCAGTGTAGTGACCTGACCGGGGAAGCGTGTTTCCAGGACGGCACGTCCCCCGATATGCAGCGAACGGAAATTACGGCGAGTGGACCTTGAAGATGTCCAGCGCGGAACATCCTGAAGATTCCCATGAAGCAACGACGTCCAGATCCAGTTTTGGGCAACAACTGCTCAAGGGCTACGTCGAATCTAATCGCCCAATAGCGTCCGGCGTGGACGAGAACCAAAGCATCTACTTCCCGGAACCTCATATGTCGGAGGAGCAGATCCAACAAATGCAGTACGAGAACAGGCAGTTGACTGAGAGGTTGGAGCGCGTCTGTGCGGAATCCACCGAGCAGAACGAGGCATCACGGTCGGCCATAGATAAGCTCCGGAAGGATTTGGCCAAATCCGATTCCAGCAACCAGAAGCTGAGCGCCCAATTGCAATTGGAAAAGAAGAAGTACGATGACTGCGAAGAGGTGCTGGGTTGCAATCGGCAAGAGGTGGTTCAGCTGAAGGAGACCCTCGCCACCACAAAGAGGAAGAACGTTAGCTTGGAAAAAGAGAACACTCGATTGGAGAAGGATAACGCGCAGCATCAACAGCAGTTGGAAGGTTTGGAGTGTCAGATTCAGAGGCTAGATAAAAAGCACGAGGAAGCCAAGTCCAGTGTAGTGACCTGACCAGGGAAGCGTGTTTCCAGGACGGCACGTCCCCCGATATGCAGCGAACGGAAATTACGGCGAGTGGACCTTGAAGATGTCCAGCGCGGAACATCCTGAAGATTCCCATGAAGCAACGACGTCCAGATCCAGTTTTGGGCAACAACTGCTCAAGGGCTACGTCGAATCTAATCGCCCAATAGCGTCCGGCGTGGACGAGAACCAAAGCATCTACTTCCCGGAACCTCATATGTCGGAGGAGCAGATCCAACAAATGCAGTACGAGAACAGGCAGTTGACTGAGAGGTTGGAGCGCGTCTGTGCGGAATCCACCGAGCAGAACGAGGCATCACGGTCGGCCATAGATAAGCTCCGGAAGGATTTGGCCAAATCCGATTCCAGCAACCAGAAGCTGAGCGCCCAATTGCAATTGGAAAAGAAGAAGTACGATGACTGCGAAGAGGTGCTGGGTTGCAATCGGCAAGAGGTGGTTCAGCTGAAGGAGACCCTCGCCACCACAAAGAGGAAGAACGTTAGCTTGGAAAAAGAGAACACTCGATTGGAGAAGGATAACGCGCAGCATCAACAGCAGTTGGAAGGTTTGGAGTGTCAGATTCAGAGGCTAGATAAAAAGCACGAGGAAGCCAAGTCCAGTGTAGTGACCCTTCTGACGGAAGTCGATATGTGGAAATCGAAAGCCGAATCCTACCAAAAAGATGAGGAAGCTCTAATCCAACGTCTCCGTGATATCGAGGAAAGTCGTACAAATTAATACTTGTTACAAGCAATACTCTTGACAAATTTTACAATTCTTTTGGTGAATTTTTGATGGAGGTTGAATTGTTTTTCTTTTTGAAAAAACCATTTAAGTCCATACAAGTAGACCTTTATAGGCCTTTATCCAGTTTTAGGCAAAACTAAGCTATTGGTTGTTGAGATTGAAGGTAGAGGAAGCATCGATGACCAAATTCAATCACAAACCAAATATTAACAACTCTTGCACCGTTTTTTTGGTAAAGACGAATCACTTTTGAATGGTTTCTGCCACAAGAAAATCGCCCTTCCTTAATTTTGGCAAAAGTGAAACACCTTCACCCAGTGGTTATCAAAAATAAACCATCCTCAGTTTGTTTTTGTCGCACAAAACCCACTTTCAACCAGTTCTAGGCAAGAATAAGCTAGTCCCACCAGTTCATGTCATATATTTATACATTGTAACCATGTAAGACGAGGCTTCACCGAATTAAGTGTCAATATAACAGTTAATATATTCTCTTTGCGTTTTATTTAATTTACTTTAATTTAATCGACCTTGGCGCACTAGTTTGTTTTTCTTGTCATTTAAATAACATTTTCATTTAAATTTAACTATTTAACAACATATTAAAAAAAATTCCGCAAGTACCAATCCCTTGTTTCCCCGACTGGTAAATAGCCATTCTGGGCTGTGGTTAACTTACCGGGCGACAGCGTCGGGCTAGTGAAGGCAACAGCTGATAACCCAGTGGCGCTCACTCCGACATCTCTCCGGCGCCTCCCTGGCCGAACCGACTCCGATAGTCGCAGCGTGGGAAATAAATAAATAATAAACGTTGTGTTATTTATCCTTCTTTCCCATCCTTTGGTACTTTGCGATCATTTATTTTATTTTATATCAATAATCTTTTATAAACAATATTTACTTTTCATTATTATTTAACCTAGTCTCATGCTCTGGAAAATTGCTACTATTTATTACGCCCTGAGATTTTACCTGTAGCACATTGTTTTGCATACCCTATGCAGCTCACCACCTGAACTTCTTAGATGGAAATACAGTGATCTGGCTCTTCTGGAGACTTCGTGAATTTTATGCTTTTTATCTAAAGCGGCTCCAACTCGGACTAGAAGTTTCACCATGGTTTTTTTTTCGCCCATTTATTGTTAGTCAGCTTTCTTCTTCCCAAATATTTTTCACCGTGCTCTCTTTTTCGTTTATTTTGAGCTTGCGCCCACTGTGCATCGTCAGCTCTTTTTCTTCTTGTCCTTTTTGGTGGAACCGTGGGCAAAATTTGTAGATCTAAATTATTGTTGTCATCTGACCCCGCTCTCAATATTATTGTGCCCCGTGTACGATTCCGAGGATTCACTCATCGAGTCCAAATCAGGATCATAAAGAGATTGTTGATCTATATCATTATCGATTACTGCACCACTAGTCGCAATGTTGCCCTTGTCGACTGAAAACTCATCAAAGGCAGAAATATTTTGCAGCTTCTAGGTGAACATCTGTATTTTCTGCAACTTCTGTAATAGTAAGAGTAATGTCAGTATTGTATTATTTTAGTATTATAAGTTTATTATAAAAGCTATAAGTTAAAGTTATTCAATGACAGTTTCTTACGTGAAACTACACACACCGGCATATTTAGCGGAACACAAAAAAAAGGTCCATAATTAAAAAATATGGTTTTATTTTAAAATCTACTTAGTACACTTCTTTTGTTATTTAAATTTCATTTGTTTTATTAAAATGAGATCACATTAAGAACAGATTTTGCGAGTAAAGGCTATTTGTGAAAAATGGTACATTTTTGAACTTTTCATGTAACCGGGAAAAGTGAAAATTAATATTAAAATAACAATTAATGAAATTAGAAAAATGGTGATTAATATCGCGTATTTCCTCCACGTGCTCTTATTAAAGTTTCTATCCGTCTAGGCATACTGAGAATGATGTTATCGATGGTCTCCTGGGATAGTCTCCGCCATTCCTCAACTATGGCGATTCGCAGTTCACCCACGTTGGCAGGAGCTGGAATTCTGGACTTAACTTTTCTTTTCAGCAAGTCCCAAACGTGCTCTATTGGGTTCATATCCGGTGATCTCGCCGGCCACTCCATAACAGTGATATTCATATCATTAAGATATGCTTGAGTTACCCGAGCGGTATGCGGCCGAGCATTATCCTGCATAAAAACAAAATCGTCACCGATATAAGGGGCAAACGGTACGACATTTTCCTCTAAAACGTTTCTGATATAGCGGTCTGCAGTCAGACTCCCTCTGTCAATCACTCCCAAGTCTGTGCGAGCACCCAAACAAATGCCCGCCCAAACCATTATTGATCCACCACCGTATGCAATTGTAGTTTCAAAATTTGTCTGAATGTATCGTTCTCCTTTGCGTCTGTATATTCTTTGCCTGCCGTCAATTTGATTTAAGAGAATTCTGCACTCATTATTAAACAATACCTTACTCCATTGGTCCGCGTTCCAAAGTCGATGTTTCTGAGCAAAAGTTAACCTGTTTCTACGATGATTTACCTCGAGCCTTGGAGCCTTGGCGGGCACAAATGAACCCAAACCAGCTTCTTCGAACCTTCTTCGTACCGTACGCCCACTTACGGTTACACCCCGCACTGCTTCTAACCCATGTCGGGCTTGGACGGCCGTCAAACGGGGGTTCCTACGTACACGAAGCCGAATGAAACGATCATCCCTACTCGAAGTGCGTCTTTTTCTGCCTTGTCCAGCTCTTCTCACATAAGTACCGGTCTCCCTGAACCGTTGGATACTGCGATGGATCGTTGAAACTGGTCGACGAAGATCTCTGGATATCACTCTGTAGGTTTGACCATTTCTTCGCATTTCGAGTGCCCTGGCAATCTCCGTTGGGGCCAAGTCAGGCATAATTCAGTCCTAAACTCCAAAAAGATACGCGATTAAAAAAAACTAACAAAAAACAGTATTTCAATGAAATTTTAAATCAAAGTCAGAAGGAAGAAATACTCGAAGTTCGCTCCAGATAAGGTGTATTTGAATAAAATTAAAACAATTGCATAAAATGTGATGTTCAGTTGTTTTCTTAATTTGAAATTATTTCTTTTTAAATTAAATGACGTATAAACCAGCCAGCAACCTTATATGATACTAATATCAAACCTTTTTTGTGTTCCGCTAAATATGCCGGTGTGTGTAGTACGGTAGAATTTAGTAAAATTTTTATTCACCTGTATTAAGGATTTCGTCTGCATTACTAATACGTTCACTCAGGACTTCACCAAGAGGTAAATCGTCTGTAAACCAAAAGTAGAAAACTCTAATCAAAATTTGATACCTATTTATTATGTTAGTTAAATTGGTGAGAAATTAATAAGAAACCTCCTTACCAATAAAGTCTATGGGAAGATCATTTATATTAATGTTATCTTTCCAATGTTTCGAGTTGGTATGTTCGGTAATAATAACGGGCACATTACTATTATTTTCCTTATTATTGTCTAAATTGCTGTTAACGTTGATATCGGTATTTTCCTCTGCTGCAATTTCTGAATTCCTAACTAATTGTAATATTTTCTCTGCTCTAGATTTATAGTAAGCCATCTAAAAATCATAGTTATATTTATTGTAAAATGTATCTTCATTCCTATTAGTATTTTAACAACACAAAATACAATGTTTTGAATGTTTAATCTGAATAGTTCCCGCATTTTTCGGACTTAGAAGGTTTTCAGACAATATTTATGCCTAATTAAAGACCTAATACATTATTATTTATAAAATATAATTAAATTGAATAACATAGACACCTACCTTTAACGCTTATGCTATTTCAAACACTAAGACATAGAAGTTCCTCTTTTTGCCCCCAGGGACGCGTTCTGATTGGCTTAGACTTAGAACGTATTCGCTAATACCTCGGGACGATTATATTACAATTATATCTGTATAAAACTAAAAATTGCTAAAAATCGGACTTAGAAGGTTTTACAGGTAAGCCGACGATTAGCATATTTATTTTATGAATCTGGCTGTCCATCTGGAGAGTTGCATGAATTGGTGTCAAAGCTATAAATGTAGGGTTTAGGTTAGAACGCACACACTTGTTTATTAAAAGATATAATTATATGAAAAACGGTATAAATGTTGAGATATAGGATGTCTGATTAATGTTGTGTTTCGTGGCTATCTAGGGGTTGCATCTGCAAAGAAATAATTTAGGGTACACTTGTGTTTTGTTATGGATAGCACCGCGCTCACTTACGGTTCGACTTCGACTGACTTATTTACCCCGCTGTTCGGTTCGCGCGGGAATTTTAAAAATTTCTTCATCTGCACCCACATAAATAAACTTCATAACATAGGTGTTCTGGTTTGTTAGTTAATATGCTAATGATAACAACTTAAGTACTTGAAATACTTTAATAATATTTAATAATGTTTAACAATACGTGGTAATACATCGGGCTATTACAGCTGTTTGCAAGTAGGTCGCTCTCCCTACATTTCACTAAACATACATGTATATGTTATAACAATAGGGTTACATGTTAAAGGTTTTGTTACTGATATAGATTCCAATTTTTTTAAATTATTCAAAGCGAATGGGAGTATCTCCATCACATCCATATTTTGAAGTCAATGGCAAAAAGATTCTTTACTTCTTTGACACCCCTCATTTAGTAAAAGCCTTAAGAAATAACTTTTTTATATATAATTTCATTATTAAAGAACAAATAATTGATAAAAATATGTAGAAGATTTGTATACTAAAGACAAGCAACAAAAATATCGAGCTTGCCACAAGCTAACAGATGCACATTTGTACCCTAACGGATTTCAAAAAATTAAGGTGAAACTTGCTACCTAATTGTTCAGTGGATGGAAATGCACATATCTTCTGGATTTTTGCCACTTGCTGCAGCACATACTGTCGAATTTATCAATAATATTGACAGATTATTCGACATTTTAAATTCCAGTAAGAAGGCTGAAGCCAAATATTATAACAGAGCATTTGTAGGAGCAGATTACCAAATTCAGTTTTTAACTGAGCTGCAAGATTTGTTTGCGAACTTAAAAGCGGTAAATAAAACTACTGAGGCAAACGTCACAAACACCATAAAATCCCTGAAATGTTGGCAAATTACTATCACGGCAATACTCGAATTATGGAAAGAGGGGGAAATTCTTCAGAATTATATACTCGTCGCATAAATCAAGATTGCTTGGAAAATTTCTTCGGTTCAATTCGAAAAGTTTGTGGCAACGCAATGAACCCAACACCGATTCAATTTTCAAAAGCCTTCAAGAAATTATTTCTTATTGATTATTTTCAATATTCAGAGGGTGCTAATTGTGCTGAAGATCTGAACAGTGTATTATTACAATTATCCAGCACCCCTCTTGAAAACATCGTCTCTGAAAAGAGTAACCGACCCACAAAACTGAGGTATTTTAAATTTCTTCTTTTTATAAAATAAACATTCCTTTTTTTGTTAAGATCATTCTACGTAAGTCTACAAAGTATTATTTTTAATATCCTGATAAGACGTTCGAGTTTCACCGGATATGCGACTTCAGTAGTTACAAGAAAAGTAAATATTTTTCTTTCGCTTTGTCGAATCGAGAGTTAATAAATGGTCCCACATGATTCTGAGTTATTTCTTTTGGATTTATTTAATCCAATAACGCAAAATGAATTGAATCGAATTACACAGAAATAAATGTAGATACAGAAAATTTGCAAACACGCCTTTTTACTATGATATCGCGCGAAAATGAATCTATACATTCCCGCGCTTTTGTCGATACATCAAGCTTCGATTTTCTTTATATGAAATCGTGATGGTCCTGAAAAGGCACGTTTTTTCGAGATGGGAAGAATTTAAATAAAATGTTCGAAGTGGCTTCCTTCGACACGAGTACAGGCAACTAGACGGCGGCTAAATGCGTTGGGATGCCGCGAAAATGCGTTGGCGAAGGTCTTCCGAATTAGCGATCTCTGCTCTATCTTGATAAACTAAATCCTTCATGTATCCCCACAAGAAGAAATCTAGCGGGTTTAAATCTGGGCTTCGGGCAGGCCATTCCAGCCAGCCTCCCCGGCCAATCCAGCGTGGATAACGTTGATTTAAAAACTCACGTACTCTGCGTGCAATATGTGGAGGCGCTCCGTCGTGCATAAACAAAATACGGGCTCGGGTTCTTAAGGTCATATCTTCCAAATAACCTGAAAAAGAATTTTCTAGAAAATTTAAGTAGGCTTCACCATTGAGGTGTTCTGGCAAAATATGGGGTCCTATCAGTTCATTATTTATTATCCCCGCCCACACCTTGACTGAAAATCTGTGCTGGAACCGACCTTGCTGGGTTATGTGGGGATTAGCGTCAATAATGTGCATTATGGAAATTTAAAATTCCATCTCTGGTGAAGCAACTCTCGTTCGTAAAAAACGCTCGTTCAATGAGAGCCGGATCTCGCACCATTTTTCTCCGGATATTTATACAAAATGCAACTCGTGCCGCATAATCACGCTCATTTAACTGTTGGATTCGCTGTACATGATAGGGATGCAAAGAATAGCTTCGCCATATCCTGCTTACCGTACTGTAACATACGTGGACTTGTCGCGCAGCCTCACATGCACTAATATCGGGATTTGCTTCCGCAATATCTAGAAGGGCTTCTTCGGCATCCAATACTCGTCGCGGTCTATGGCGGCCGCGAACTTCGTAACTAGATTTGAAATGACCACTATCTCTTAAATTTTGCACTGTATTCCTAATTAACGTATGTGATGGCGGTTGCCGATTAGGAAACCGATTGGCATACACACGTATTGTGTCATTGGTATTTCCTCCCCGTCTCTCCGTAAATTAACACGATATCTGTCAATTCCTACATTGTGTAGCGCTGCATTTTTATACAGATGCACTCCAAGCGGCGATCCACACAAAACTAACAGCGGTAATGGCTGAATGATAGTGGTATGTGGGGGTATACTCGGGACAGCATTTAGGTTGGGCACAGGTGCGGCTCTAGCCCACGGCATTTACAAAATCTTTTTTTTCTCGTTAGTGCTTACAGATAGACCCCCTGTGCATTAAGATTTTTTGATCGTAAATGATTACAGCTGCTACATATTATTATATTTACCTCTATATCGGATACACCCTGTATAATACAACAACTCTCTCTAACGGCTCTACACAATCACTTCTCTATTTTTTCTAATCCTACCAACCTATTATTTATTTACCTAGTATTTAACATTAACTTTTACATAAGCGATAAAATAATAATTACATAACTAAAGTGGTTGAGTTATTGTATACTATAATCATCTAACTATTTCGGTTTTTTAACTGTCTTCTTTTCCCATTTTCTTCTCTTTCTCTATTCTGATTTCCCATTTTTATTACTGCATTTTCTTTTTCTGTCTTTTCCTCAGGTTCTGTCGTATCTTTACCTTCGGTCTCTTCTCAGTTTTCCTCTTCTTCGTTAACTTATTTACTGTCTTGTTCGTTTATCTACCTATTTATTTCATCTTTTTTCTTCCTCAAATCCTGCATCCTCGTTATCTTCGAGTTTTCTCCATATCTTGAGTTGACTTACAAGGGCTGTCGTTCGTCCTATTTCGGTATTATTGGTAATCAATTTTCGGATTTGATAAGTATCACTAGGTAAGACTTTCAATTCAAGCTAAGGGCCTTTATATCGTCTTTGTAGTTTTTTGAATTCTCCGATTGCAATTGAATTTGCCCTTATTATATCCTCATAATCCTCATAATCCGGCTCGTCTTTCACTGACATTCTTGGAGAGTATGCATTCTGGGCATCTTTTGATATGATTGGTTACATATTTTCTTACACCCGGAAAGTAAATGATTATTAATTTTTACAATAGTTTTATCTACACCAAAATGTCCACTATAATCGTGAAATTTTATCATTAAAGCTTTCCGCATATTGTTTGGCACTACATATTTATCTATTCTTTATCCTTTGTCTTGGACACTGCATTTAGTTGTGAATAATAATGCAAATTAAGAGTTAGTTTTCGAGAAATATTAACTTTGTTGTGCTTATTTCGTTAAATAATTTGTAGTACACCTTAATCAGTATTTTTAGTGAACTATGCGATAGTTGCTTATTTGATTTGTTATTCTATACTAACTTTACTTTTATTATTGTTTCCTTTTATGTTAAACTTAGTTTTTATGGACCACTACTCTTTTTCACATTATTTCGCTCTTAAAGTAAACCACGGTTAGTTTTACATCGGGGTGGTAACGCCTAAGCTAAATTTTTATTTAGAACAATGAAAAAAACAACAGTATAAACTCTACCTACAAATAATTATTACCAGGGTTGAAATTTCGGTCCACTTTGAATGGCCGTACTATGAAAATTTGTTGCTCCGAGTGTCCAGGAGCCGCGTCACACTGCTGGGCGGGGTTAGCGTGCGTAGTTGAAGCGCCTATTCACCACTTTACTCTCAGACTTCGTAGCAGTATTATGCATCCCATACGTATAATGCACTGCCATGAATTACAGTCGCATTAGGTTAGCGTAAACATGCATGTAAAATCGATGCAATGAAAATATGAATAAATATAAAATTAAGGAACAAATTTGTTAATTTCTTACTGTAAAAAGCGTGCAATCTTTGCATAAATGATTGTCACAAACAAGTTATATTACATTTTCTTTGTTCTCTAGAGGGAAAACCGTATGAAACTCACAATCAGTGTAGTATATATCAATAAATCATTAAACAATATTATAATTCGAAGCAACTATTAGGTACATTCGTAAATTTTCAAACAGAAATTTTCGCAGGTTATCGCGCAGTAATGCTTTGTATTGCTAGAAACTTCTCTAAAAGAAAAACCAAAACTAGAATTTCGACCTTCAAAATATAAAATAAAAAACGGAATCTTTAGTGACAACTTAAAATAAATAAAGAAAAGTCAGAAATTATTAAATGAAAACGAAAAGCAATCTTTCTCTATGCACGTGCATTTGCATTGATAGACCACAGATTACTACCACGATCTTCGCTTGCTGAATCTCTAGTCGCACTCGCATTGGCAAATTGGTGGGGACGCGAGAGACTGTGGAAGGACACTCCGAGTAATAAAATTTCGTACGGCGGATGATCGAACGGGACTGAAATTACAAGCCTGATTATTACTAATTATTTCGCTCCCTTGCCCTTTTCAGCCATTTAGATACAGACTTTTCGAAGTCCGACAGTGTTTTCTCTTTAAAAGAGGCAAGTCCCGCTTCTAAAACACCAATAAACAAAACAACTAGCTACAGCAGTATACAAATATATATTATTTATGATCTACCTAAAACAAGCCGAAATAAATGTAATTTATTAAAGTTAAAGCCGATTAAAATTTTGGGAAACTGCTATTTCGTCGGAACATCACATGACTGCCCCAAGCGCATGCGCCCTATGTCTCAAAAGTGTAACCAAACTGCCGCCGCTCTTCAAATGTTCCCAAATCTAATAGGAGTATTCACCACTAACCACTATGTAGTATATAAATATTTAAAAATGAAAATATCTGTTAATAAATGTTTCTACGAACAACAAATAATTTGATTTCAAAGGAGCTCAGTTTTAGTATTTCAACGGACAATATAATGCATGTCCGCTTGTGGACGTCCGTTGTAAAGCAAAAACTGGAAAACATCATACGTACAAATTATGTCCATGGACGTTTGTACCTTGTTCGATTAAAACTGGACGTCCAGAGACGTTAGGTGTTTATTGGGTTTCCTTCAGCAACCGACCAGATATGGGAACATTTGAACTTCTAGCATTTTTAAACCACACTGAAAGTTCATTTTCGATATCTTCGTGTGATGCCTTACGAATTCTTTTCATAGAACCGGATGCGACTGCCGTGTCTATTTTTTCTTTATTTTTTATAATAGTTGATAAAGTAGATTTAGGAATATTATATCGTTCCGCGAAATTTATTGATGGATTTAGACGCAAGCCTTTTAAAAAGAACAAATTTTTTATTCCTTTTTCGAAGACAAGGTTATACATTCGTAATTACAAATAGACTAAATTATATAAAGTAATTATTTCGCACGGTCTCCGTAGCGTTATCTTGGTACGTGACTTATATCCGCTTATATCTGTTAGATTCTTGGTAATCTTGCGGTAGCGTTCATGTTACACGCGATTTTAGTTTTAGTAAAAGCACCTGCTTCTACTTCTTCCAGGATTTTAAGTTTTGTGGAAATATCTATCGATCTTTTTGCACACATTCTACGTACACGAGACCGACGTTATCACTGTGTAAATAAAATTCAAACTAACCAAAGTACGAAAAAATAATAGCACAATCTAGGGGATTTACCTACTTATTGCATGCCGGAGTTCGTGTTGACCGGGCGTTTCTATTGCACTGTTAATATATTATTGTTCGTATTTCGTGTTAACCGAATAATTCGTATTACCCGAGGATTTCATAAAAATGATATAAAAAGTATATTGCATTTTAAGGGGGGAAAGAATAATGTTCGTATTAAACGACAGTTCGTATTAAACGATTTGTCTTAATGAGGGAATACTGTAGGTATATAACAGTTTTTATTACTCACATGGCAGAAGAGGTCGATAAACAATCAATAATCTGATCGCTTTGTCACTCAATGTTGGATATTCTTTTTCTAATAATATGCAAAATTGTGGCATTGACATCGTTTTTGTCCGAGAACTATCGAACCCAGATAGCACATATACATTCAATGTACGTATACCAGACGTCCAGTTATGTACAAAACAACGTACAGTGTACGTCCTGTGATGGTACAGTGGATATCTTGTGGACGTACAATGGACATTCAAAGTTCACAAAGTTGTATGTACACTGGATGTACATTATATACGTCCAATGTACGTTGATCCAAGTACAGTCACACAACACGTGGATGTTCAGTGGATGTAACGTAGATGTACAGTGAACATCCATATTTGGAACTTCTTTTAGATTGCAGTTTAAACTATAGTCACTTAGTTAATATTTTTTTAAAAAAGACCTAAGAGTATGATTATTTACATTGATTATAAAGACAAAAGTATGTTTAAACATAAATATAAAATCTGCATAACACTTTCTGTTGCTCTTATATAGGGTACAGATGGAGCGTACTTTTGATTGATGTAAATCAGTTATATGGCTTATTTTATATAAACTTCAAGGCCATATCAGTCAATAAGATGGAATTAATTAATTATTGAGATATACATTTATTATTTAAGTTCACGTAATAATTATATTTACTTTATTTATTTATTTAGTTCCTTTTTCCCATTTTTCTGCAGCGACGTAGCCATCTGACTATTTCGGTTTCCACCTGCTTATTCGTAGTGGTGGGAAAACACTTTTGCCCACTTTCTGAAAATCGAAAGTTTAATTAGAAGTTATTTTAAAAAATCCTAAAAAATTATGAATGCTTCATACATGCAGATTACGCAAACAATTCTTTTATACAAACATTGATAAAATTTCATACCGCCAAGGTTTACACAAAATAAAAATTGTTGATTTATTTTTACCTCATCCCAATAATAAGGTTGCTAATTTCAGTTCACGAAAACTTTTCTTTGCCTTCCGTCCCAAAAAAGTGTACTCCGCTTCAGCAAATTTATTTGTGATTAATTTACCTACTGATCGAACCACAAATCGCAAATATTGTTTCCTCCTAGCCTGGATTTCCCTTAGCAACAAAATTGTAAAATATAGTCTGTATATTATACAGAGTATTAGAAAACATAATAATAAATCAAGCAATTTTTAATTAAAATCAAGAATATTGCAATACACTTGCACAAAACCTTCTAAATAGCACATCCATAAAACAATCACCTACATTACTTTATTGTATATAACAGATTGATTTGTAAGTGGGTGTGTATCTACTGCTTTTCTTTGCATTCTCGCTGTACCTGCTGATGCTGATTACTTTCTACTTGTATCTTTTTGTAATGAAACACCGTTTTTAGATGTAAGTGCTTTTCTTTAATGAATTAACAATGTTGTTTTATTACACACTCTTGTTACAACTCTATTTTAGATACTTAACTTCTACACTCTATACTCTACTTGTGTTATATGTGTATATATTCGCGCGTCTGTGTTTTTTTGTGTGCGCGTGTGTGTGTGTGTGTGGCGTCTTTATTATCTCCCCCTAAATTCATCGCTCCGTCTACGTACGGTAACCAGGAAAATGTAGATCAAACAGAGTTTTCTAGTTTTTATGATTATGGTTCTTTAGTGGATGTCACCACTAGTGAATCAATGGAGTGTCAAAACACTAGTTCACCTAATGAAGATAATTCTTCAGCATCAGTCGTTCAATCCTAAGTTTCTATGAGATCGAAACCTGGTAATCAAGGAACCAAATCGATGAACTTAGATGGTTGAAACTCTCTTTCGCAACCCATATTATTTGACATTTATGATTAACCTCCGTATCAAGTTTATGTGAAATCTGCTGATGATTGAAACATTGACCAAATGAAAGACATGGCTTTTTGGGAAGTTACTACTCCAGAATAAGGTGAGAGGGGTCAAGGAAGTAGGCAAAAGGGACAAGAACAGTGTAGCCATAGAGTTCTTGAATATGAAAGATACCAATTCTTTTCTCAGCTCGCCCTTTAGCAGCAAGTACCAGTATAAGGCTTATATTCCTAAACACCTGATTACCTGTAAAGGAATCATTCGACAAATGGATCCTAATCTGTCGGAAGAAACGGTTTTACAGAACATTAATGTCGATCAGGGCAGGAAAGTTATCGATGTGAAGAGAATCAAGCGCAAGGTTGTCAAAATTGCCATCAGTAGCATCCACGAGAGAACTGACAAAACAACGTCAAATTCCCAAGAAGAGGTTAGTCATGTTAAAGAATCAATTGAATATGTGAATACTGCCTCACTGTTCCTGACTTTTAGGGATAAGTCACTGCCCAAATTTGTTTCCCTTTTTTATAATGTTCCTGATCCATACATAGCTCTAATGTTTTAAATGCTGTCGTTATGGACATACGAGGTCACAGTGTACATCTAATTTCCGTTGCCCAGCTTGCGCTTGTCATCATGCATTGTCTGATTGTCAGTTCGACAACACTGCTTGTCTTTTTTGTCAGGGTAATCATTTAAGCACTGAGTCAAACAAGCATCTAAACTACAGGGTGGGGCAGAAAAACCTATCCGATTTCAAAACGTTATAAAATTAAAACCACTCAACTTGACAACATTTTTTTTTTATTAACCTATCGCAAATTTTATGCCATTTTCAAATTTAAGTTTTGAAAAGCACATCACTTAAATGTCGTCCTTGGGAGCGGATACACTGATTTAGGCGCTCGCGGTAGCTTCCCATGACTTTCACCGTCATTTCCACAGGAATTTCTTCAATTGCCCGAGCAATTTCCCTTCGTAAAGCAAGAAGGGTCCTTGGTCGATGCTGGAATACCTTCGATTTGAGGTAACCCCAAAGGAAGAAGTCACATGGATTGAGATCCGGTGAGCGCGGCGGCCAGCCAAGATCACCTCTCAGAGAAATGAGGCGTCCGGAAAACATTTCCCTGAGAACGTCCATTGATCGTCGCGATGTGTGGGCGGTTGCACCATCCTGTTGAAACCACACATTTTCCACGCCAATTTCTACCATTTTGGGTCGAAGAAAATTTTCTAGCATGAAACAATAGCGCTCGCTGTTGACCGTTACGGTTTGCCCATTTTCTTCAAAAAAGTAAGGCCCTCAGACGCCTAGGCGGGAAAGAGCACACCACACAGTCACTTTTGGGCTATGGAGGGGTTCCTGATGGATTTCCAGAGGATTTCGTCACTCCAATATCGAAAATTTTGCCTGTTTACGGCGTCACAAAGGTGAAAATGGGCTTCGTCCGTGAAGAGCACAACATCGTCGTTTGGGAGTTCTCGGAGATCGCGACAAAGGTTCGTACGGGTTTCAAAATCACTTTCACTTAATTCCTGTGCAACAACCATTTTGTAGGGATGCATTTTGAGGTCCCGGTGCAAAATTCGCCGAATACTGCGGTTGGAAATCGCCAAAGCGAGCGAATGTTTTCGCGCCGAACGACGCGGGGAATCTTCAATCGCGGCTCGCACATTGGCCACGTTTTCAGGTCCTGTTGCTGTCCTGGGACGTCCAGGCGACTTCTTTTTCAATGCTGATCCCGTCTGTCGAAAATTTGACACCCACACTTTAATCGTAGCGTGATGTGGAACAGGATCATGACGCCCGAGTCCGAAATGAATTCGAAACGCACGTTGTGTAGCAATTATCGAACCGCCGTTTTCGATAAACCGCTCAATAACAAAAGCGCGATGTTCACCAGACCAAGGCATGTTGACTACTGAAAATGGCATAAAACCGGCCTACTAACGGTTTTTACCCCACTACTCTACCTGTTCCCTCTTCTGAGAAAAAGGGATTTGAAATCGGATAGGTTTTTCTGCCCCACCTTGTATGTTCGAATCCAAGAACTCCTGCTCTTCCCAAAGATATCAGATTTGGATTGGTTTAGTAACTTCAAGAATTTAAATCTATCACCCACCGTTGCCAATGGGATTTTTACTGAATTCATTTACAATCGCTGGCCACACCATATTCTATTTTATACGCACGGCTCTGTCTGTGATAAGGAAGACATTCATTGCGCCTCATTTGGAGTATACAGCCCCCATGGTGATTTGAACATTTTTGAATCCATCCCACATGAATCTACTATTCTTACGGCGGAATTAATCGCAATCTACATCGCTATCAAAAAGATCGCTATTGAGAAATATCCCAAGGCAATAATTTTTACTGACTCGATGAGCAGCATGAACAACATCGATAGATACGCAACTACTAAATGCTCGGTCCTTTTAGTTTGGGAAATCAAAGAATTGTTATATAATCTATCTAGAGATAACATTAATATTTCTCTATGTTGGATCCCAAGTCATGTGGGAATTTTGGGAAACGAAAGGACCCCCCAGGCTGGGACGACATTGTAATTTTACACAGTTCATCCTAGGTTCATAGCGGCTTTCGCCAATTTTAGCCAGTCTTTAATCGAATTCTGAATATTCCGGTTAGTGAGATCAGACCTATCCCCTTTTTTACAGAATGCCGTCTTTACAGCTTCTAAAATTTGATAGTGTCAACAATAAGAAACTTTACGGAAAATTACAAAATGATAGTTTACCTTGAATTACTTTCGGTAAGTTTTTCTACAGATTTAAATTCCAATTTAGTAGTAATTGGTTGGCATATCTGGGGGGTTTAAAGACTGAACTGAAGTTGTTTAAGTTATTTGAAGAAGATTTTGCAAAATTATGGAATGTTGCTCTTGCATTGAAACAACATGCTGCACTCTTTTTCAAAATTGTTTCAAGTAATACACAACACCATTCAAACAAGAAGGTGTTGACACAGCAGTTGAAGCAAAGCTGTTCCTACATTTTTCATTCAACAACTGTTATATTAGCATCATTAAAATCGGAGGAAGAGTCGTCTCTATAAAGTAATAAGAAATATGTATTCTTACTCCAAAACATAGTAAAAATCGTACTCATCAGAACTCTTGAATATTTTCGTTTCCTGCTAGTCTCTTGTGACATTGATGCGTCCAGTTGCATTAACATTAATGCCGTTTATGCCATTAATGTTAAACAGAGCCACGGAACTTGTGTTTTTATTATAGGATAAAGTTGTATACATTCGTTGCTGCCAATCGACATACACGTGTTCTACTAAACATAACGAACATAACTCTAACATAAGGTCGTTACCAATTTATGGATAATTGGCACCAAGTGGTGCTGGCTATTCGATACTTACAATAAAATACACAGAAAGTGCTACTTAAATATCTGTACTTCAAAGATTTTTAATTTTCTTAAGTTTTTTTTTTTTTACTGGCACGAATATCTGTACGGTTGGCTTTGTTCACTTGATTTTTTTTCTTTTGAAAAACCAAGGAATCCCTATTCGACACACTCCTTTTAAAGTTGCCTACTTTATCTGCATCTCGTGGGTAAAATATGAAATCTATGAGAAACTTATTGCACTCATAGCATCCTTTGCTCTTTTCCCGATATGGTTGTTTGAAGAGAGATTGCATAAAAAGTGCTCCAATTTAGTTATACACTGTCCGACAGTGATAACAAATTTTTCAGATGGTCGAAGTTTTTCTCTTATTGGACAAGTCCTTAAATTCAATAAATTGGTTACACAAAGGGTCATCCTCTGCAGTTAATACTGTGTAGCAAGTTTCGCAGGCAAGATCTTTTAAAAGCCTCCCTACTATATAACCGGTCACATATGCAACAGAAAATGTTGCTGCATTCCAAGTTTGGACTGCTTGAACAATATCTCTACATGCTATCGCTACATGCTCGGCATCCGTTTGTGCGGAATCGATAAACAGTCGTAGATTTGTCAACAGCAATCCATCATCCATTTCAGAATTGGCAGACCATTTATAACCTGGGTTTTAAGGCTGCTTACTAACTGTGGGCCAGTAGGGATATAACTATAACCACAGCCAGGTCTTATGGCCTCAAAAAACGAATTTTCCAAGCTATCTTGGTTCAGTGATCGTGGGCGTAAATACCTAAAGTTTGGGCCCCTTCTGGCTTGCCATATTCCCTGAATAGCTTTAATAAATGTTAGCCAACCCAAATGTGAAGGTGGTCTAGCTTCCCTTACATTGTCTAATGGAGTTTTACTGATGAAATTCCATTGTTCCAAAGTTTTATATTCTTTCCCATCTGGAGCCGTCTTGCTGTTCTCATTAAAGCTGTTGAACAACTCATCCACCTGGTGAATAAATGTTGCAGTAGCTGTAGGCCTTTGGGGCCAAACTCCTAAAATAAAGAAATTTTGTTAATTTTAATCATAAAATAGTCTGATAACTAGCGAGAACACGAAAGTAGCCACAGTCCTGCTTGGGAGATGCAATTTTCACATTCTCGCCGACGGCATTATAGGCGCCAAGTGCATTTTCTTTAATTTATGCATGCTTCGAAATATTAAAGGCGTCTCTTGATCGACTTTGTACGCATTAACCACATCTTCTAATGCTGTTTCCATTACGCAACTTTCTTCTGATATTTGAACTGGCCAAGTCATCTTATACTTATAGCAGATGCGGTGGATCGAAGATGGTGTAAATTTTAGTTGCCTCGTGCACAAAATAGGATTGAGCCATTGAATTCTTCATCCGTTTCAATGCACGCACATTAGTTGTGCCCACATCACACACCGTGGCAACTACTTTTAACATTACTATACTTTTAGCAGTTTTTATTACATCCAGTAATAATTGTTGCAATACTTCAGCCGGACAACTGCCACCCACGAAGTAAAAAGCTAAGGGCTGCTTCAACTTTCTGTGTCATAAACACTAAAGCTTTATTAGCATAAAGCATTCTTGATGTCTTCTCCTGCCTAAGATCTTCATAGCCTCTTATGCAATCAGCGATTCGTATTGATAAATAGCTTAATATCCATTTCATCGAATGAAATTATGCACAATCTATCTTGCACCTTACACAAACCTAAACGATTATCTACATGCTGAAACAAATGCGCATTCATCCTTGCTTCAAATGGATTTTTTTTCCAGCATAGCTGTCAACGTCCTTCTTGAAGGCAATGCTATGAATTTCCGCAGCAAACCATAACATTTTGGATTATGTTTATGCAGTGCTAATGCAACATCCTTTTCGTCAAGTGTCCAGCTTTTAACTTTTTGGAACACGTTATGACGCCATCAAAATTTCTAGCCAAAATAAAAAAAAACAAACTACTGCTGACTCCTCCGAAAGGTCTAAAGATCTTACCTGTCATTCAGGGTCCCGCCGGCTTCAGTGGAGACGGGTGTGGGGTAATAACAGCGATCGAAAACAAAGGCGCCACCCGCTTTTAAAATATACCCTGTCGAGGCGTCCGTCAAAACGGGAAATTCGGGGATAGTAAGTAAAAGGGGGAAATCAGCGTAACAACAAAAAAAAAAAAAAATTAACGAAACTACAGTTTGCGTGGTAAATGTAAATAACAAGTTTATTGTAAAAGATTAAGTAAGCGTAATAAAAAAAAATAATATAAATTGTAAATATTTCAAAAAAAAAAAAAAGTAATGGGTGGATCAAGATAGAACTCTCACCCAGGAAGAACGTTAGGTTGACTAAGTTGCATAAACGCAGACGGTAACAATTATGAATAGGGCTCAATTAAAATCGAGTTTCCTTAAAAAAATAATTGATACGCAACAAAGTTACTAAAGTACTCTTATATAACAACTACGGATGGGTTTCGTACGCGTTACGTTGATGATCACCAAAGCTTTGCGTTAACAATAAATCTACAAAGGTGAGTTTAAAACTCAGCCGCATCCGACGACGATAACGATTATAAACGTATAAAAATATATAACAAACACTCGATACTCAAAAGAAAAAAAAACAACAAGAGCCCCCCGATGCCTAATTGGCTTCTTTACTCTAGTATAATGGCTCTACGCTGCCGTTTAGGCGAGTATACAAAATTGTTAAAAAAAGGTAAAATTCTAAGCACAAGCCTGTATATTCGTTTCGCAGACGACCTCCCCTACGTCTGGCGTCCTTGGAGTAACGTGCCGACTTCCGGTGCTGACGGCCCCCCAGATCAGGATTTGCGGACCTGACTCCAGGCTCGGTATACTCGTGAGAAGCGTGAAGATCTTTGGCGGTGGTTATTCCCTGAATGGCAGGCTCGAGATGGCTTGAACCAAGGATCCAATTAGGGAGATCACATCACCCCATCAAAATTAGGCAACGGTAATTATGCCATAACAGGCCCACAGCATAAAAATAATGTAAATGAGAAAGTTAACCCGAAGGTGGAACCCTGTAACGATTACCAAAGTCTTAGAAAACGTAAAGAGAAAGAAAGTTACTCATACCTTGCGTCCAAGGGTTAAGAAACCACACGCGTTCAGAACACGTGGGTGGTGAAATACGTAGGTCGTCTGACTGCCAAAAATCCGCCTAAGCGATACGAACCGCAATACTTCCACACTAGGCCTTCGCCTAAACCATCAAATACATTACGATTCAACCAGCAGTGCACACAAAATGCCACCAAATCCGCATTACACAAATGCGTAAATTTAACACAGCAAAACGGCAAAATGCGGACGAACCAAACGCAGGTCTAATCACTAGTAGAGCCAACACGGGAGTGTCTCGAAAACGGAAGATCGTTTCGAACGCTTTCCGATAAATCGACGATTCTAGAATAATCGATACCGGAAGCGACGTAAATAGAACTCCACAAACAAAACGCTCTAAACATCCCCCTAGACAATACAAAGTACTCGCAGAAATGATAACTTGAAGAGAAATTTAGAAATGAAAAGTTGGTAACCCTGACTTACCGAACAACCGCCGATAACTTCTGTCGCTCTGTCAAAACAGCTGACATGAGAGAAGTAAACAAAACGAACGTGGTACACCAACTCTTCCAGGAAACAGAAGAAAGTATGGGAAAAATAACAAACACCCGAGAAAAAGGCACGTAAATAAGACTAAACAAAAACAGATCGGAAATATCCCCGGTAAGGTGTAAGAATGAGTAAAACTCAAAGCTAACGTAACCTCCACTTCTAGTGACAATTACCAAGCAAAATCGAGGGTTAACAAAAATGTAACACGTAAAGCGACTAGTATGTTACACCCCAAGGTTACTCCGAATAAAAGGAACGTTAAAAAGATACAGCTAGGAAAAATAGATACAGTACAAGCGAAGAGTAAGAAAACAGCGTTACAACGTTTGGCACAACGTAGCTGCCCAATTAAAAAATCTGCTGTTTGTGAAGGCATGTCCTTCATTAGATTTTTTATTATTGTCGAATCGTCCATTTTTCATATATTTTTAACACTTTCCCTCGCGCTTGCACTGCTTTTTTAGTTTCCTCAAATGATCATTCTTCTTCCTTATAACATTCATCAGCAATTTTTCTAGTGTGTAGCTGAATGCATGGTAATCGGAATATCCTTAAAGAGTGATCTCCTTAAAAGATACAAAAGAAAATTAAAACACTGATATTTTCGTATAGGAATAACAATACGTTTATGAACCCAACAAATACCAAACTACAACAATATTCTAGCCTAGTATGAATTGAATAATTGTATGAAGTAATAAGTTTTTACATGATCTCATAATAAATCGTAAGAACTTAAAAAATATATAATAAATATTAACGATATGATCGTTAAAGGTTAACTTGCTATCAAATATTATCCCTAAATTTTTAATTTCGATATAGTTTTGAAGATTAGTACTGTCGAACACATAATTAGACTCTACGTTAACTGTTTTATTGTAGTATGTTATTACTTTACATTTATTAATATATGGTTAACAAATTTTGTTTTATACGAACTATACAGTAGCTTTAAATTACTTTGAAGGGTATTTGTCCCCAGCGGTATTAATTATATGATAAATTCTAAAATCGTCAGCATACGTAAACAGTCAGAAACAATTACATTGCATACAACATTTATAAATAATATGAACAACAAAGGGCCATGATTCGAAGTATAACAATAATGTAATGATTATCAGTTTTTAAACATAATACATTTGCAAATAGTAATTGCGATATATTTACCTAGATGTTTTCTTCGTACTGCAAAATAACTCCACAGAAGAGCTACTTTGCGTTATTGGTGGACTTGAAGCCGATGTTCAAGGTATTGTATCACGTATCACCAAAGGGCATACTATACGAAAGGCAATTTGATGTTGAAGGTCTAAAAAATAAAAAAAAATCTTTTAAATCGAGATATTTCGTAATACAATAATCTAATGATACTAAGTTTTTAAATTTCTGTTTTTTCCCCCGTTGTATCCAGTAGGATGTCGGTTCCGCGGTCCCTGTGATACGGTATGGTCCTAGCCATTTAGGGGCGAACGGTTTGTCCTTGACGGCATATGATTTAATTAAAACCAAATCACCGCGTTGATAAGTGACTGGCATGGGGTTTTCGTTCGCGTACCTCCTCTCCCTGTAGCGTCGTTCGTTTGCATGGAGCTCTTCTACGACGTCGCGCGGCACAGCGTCCTCTTCTCGCGGCTCCCTCCAATCGCCTGGGCGTCGAGTTTCGCGTCCGAAAAGCGCCATAGATGGTGAAAAGCCCGTTACAGCGTTTCTTCTGCTCCGTATATTAAACAACACGGTGTCTAACATTTCATCCCACTTCGTATTATCCGTGTTCGCGAGGTGAATGCGCAATCCTTTCTTAATTTCCTGATTCCTTCTTTCGACGGGGTTCGATCGTGGATGATATACCGGCGTCGTCCAGTGGATGGCGTCCCAGCGACGTACTGCGTTTTCCCAGACCGCGGATCGAAATGCGGTCCATTGTCGGTAAGGATACTTTCGGAATATGCCGTAACCGGCTAAACAAAATGATATCAAGAAGGGGTGGATCCAACGGCAACGGCTTCCACCCACCGTGTACATAAGTCGGTACATACAATGATGTTCCTCTTTCCACTCCGACTCTTCGGTAGTGGTCCAATCAGATCCAGTGAGACTACCTCAAACGGTCTAGTTGGCTGATGCGGTCTCAATGGGGCTGCGCCTTGCTGGGGGCCTGGCTTGTAGCATGTGCAAATGGAGCACATACGTACGTAGCTCCTCACGTCCTTTCGCAGAGTAAACCAAAAGAATCGGCTCTCGATTGTTCTGATTGTCTCTTCTGCACTGGGGTGTCCAGCGGTTGGCGAGTCGTGATACTCATACATGACGCGTGAGATCGCGGCTTTGGGGACTACGAGTAATTCGGCGTCACCTTGGCGCCGGCGAAGATATCCATCGCGGCAGGTATACAATTCCAGGATGGACGTATCTTCGTCACCAGAGGGTCCGTTATCGTGTAAACGGGTCCAGGTCTGCAGCAATCGCGCAATGTCATCGGCTTGCTGTTGGGCATCTTGGACTTCTACGACGATAGGACTGACTGGGGCGGCGACGATTCTAGGGACAGCGGTAGCGTCCTTGGCGTCGCCACCGGCGTTAGTGATCTGAAACAAACTAGCAACGACCTCTGTTTCCTTAAGTACCGCGGGGTTGGTTGCCGGAATTAAACGGGATTCGTCAGTGACCTCTGGATCTACAGCATCTCCTGCGGGTGTGCGTGACAGCGCGTCGGGTAAGTGATTCTCCTTACCGGGACAGTGTTCTACGCTGAAATTAAATTCCTGTAATAACAACGCCCACCTAGTTAACTTCGACCGGCTATCCTTCGTACGATCAAGCCACAACAGCGCCCGACTATCCGTGCGTAACGTGAACTTGCGATCTTCTAGGTACGGTCTAAAGCGTTTGACAGCCCATATCACGGCCAAATACTCTTGTTCGTTTACGTGGTAGCGTCTCTCAGTAGGGTTCAGTCGTGAACTCGCGTAGGTGATGATTCGTCGTCCTATTGGAAGCTCCTGAAACAAAACGGCAGCAATTCCTTCCTGGCTGGCGTCGGTCTGTAAAACAAAAAGAAGCGAGAAATCTGGACGATCAAGGTGCAATGGTTGCGACAAAACGGCCTTAGTTTTGTCAAAAGCTTCCTGCGCCTTGTCGCCCCAGCGGAAAGTGTTCTTCGTCGACAGCAAATTCGTCAGCGGGGCCAGCATCTCAGCGCATTTCGGTACGTAGTCACGAAGCCAATTCACAAGCCCTAAAAATTGCCTCAACTGCTTACGCGTCTTCGGCGGCGTCGTAGCGCGTATCGCGTCGATATGTCCCTGTTGCGGCTTGTTACCTGTTTCTGTGAGAACATGACCTAAGAATGTTAAAGAAAAAGTACCAAAAACACATTTATTCGGACCTAACTGTAAATGATGTTGCTGTAAACGTTCAAATACCTGCCTAACGTGCTTGTGATGTTCCTCCCAGGTATCCGAGTAAATGATAACGTCATCTAAATATACAATTACGAACTTACGCAGGTATCCAGCAAGTACCTCTTGTGTCATCATCTTCTGGAAAGTAGTCGGCGCGTTCTTCAACCCAAACGGCATTACGTTAAATTCGTACGCTGCTCCTTCTGGTGTCACGAATGCGGTTAAATGTTTTGATTCTTCGGCTAGCGGCACTTGCCAGTATCCACTCTTAAGGTCCAGCGTTGTAAATATTCTTGCCGAGCCTAACTCCTTCAGTGATTCTTGAATCGGCGGTAGTTGCGACATTTCATCTTCCGTCTTGCTGTTTAGTTGACGGTAGTCGACGCAAAAGCGTTGCGTACCATCTTTCTTACGCACTAAAACAATTGGTGAATTGTACTCACTCGTACTCGGTCTAACGATGTTTTGCGCTAGCATCTCCTCTACTTGTTCGGCAATCATCCTTTTCTTTTCCGGGGAATAGCGATAGGGTCGTACTTTCACCGGATTTGCATCTCTCAATCGAATCGTATGCCGCGTAGCCGTCGTTGTTGTCGTTTCCGTTCCGTCCGCGAATAGGTCGCAAAATTCGTTGATCGTTCGCGACATTTTGTCGCGTTCGCCACGGGGTATTGTGTTTAATGCTGGTAAAGTCGATAATTTAGTAGAAATATGTTTGTTTTGCCCTACCTTCGAGAAATGGATCGTGCGGCGTTCATTTTTTCCGATGTGAATACAGCGGCGTTGTAAGTCGATCACCGCCTCTTCATTGGTGAACCACGGAAATCCAAGGATCAGATCCTCACATAAATTCGGCGCAATTAAAACAGGTACCTCGATCCGTTGTCCCTGCAGCTCACCGACAACGATTCCGGTCCCAGTAGTTTCCATTGATGTAGTTTCACTACCTAAAGCTACCGGAACTTACGCACTCCGTCGTTATTCGATCCACGTACATTGGTTTCGCGAAGTTGTGGGTAGCTGCTATGTCGAGAAGAGCACTTACGTTATTGTCGTTGATGGAAAGTAGCAGCCGCGGCGTTTCCACAACTGGCGGACCTGTGATGGCGTTCAGGGCCGGCTCCGGGGCGCGGTGCTCGGGCCGACCCGCTGTTCTTCCCCCGACTTCTGTCTGAGTACCGGGCAGTCGCGGTGCCAATGTTTTTCCGGGCAGTGGCGGCATTTTGATAGTTCGCGGTTATTTTGAGGTTCGCGTGGTTTTGGCTGGCTTCTGGTGGCAGGATTACTGTTAGTTGATAAATGGCACTTACGGTTTGTTTGCGAGTCATGGAATAACTCGTCTATGTTGATACAAGCGGCACGTAGCTCCTTGATCTCTTTGTACGGGTACGGCCCCAGCGCTACCTTGTATTCTGTGCTCATCTGCCGTTTAATCAGCGCGATCACTGCCTCTTCCGTCCAGTCGGGGTATAGTTGTTGGCACAGCCGTCGCTTACGACAGATAAATTCTAAGCCACGTTCGTTATTTTTTTGTGGTTCACCGTATAGCATTTCTTGCAGTTTGTCTTTCCTTCTCTCGCAGGAAAACTGCTCCCTGAAAAGTAACTCAAAAGAATCGAAGTCATCTATCTGGGTTCTCCGCTTCTTGTCGAACCACGACGCGGCTTCTCCTGAAAGGTGCTGTGCTATTTCCTGCACAAACTTCTCCTGCGGTAGCTTCGATCCTTCTAAGTATGTTTCGAGGCTGCGAAGAAATACCTCCGGGTCCTCAAAAATGTTTCCGCTAAAAGCGTCTGGCTTCGGTGGTGAGGGAGGTTTTTGAGTGATTGTACTACAGAATTCCTGGAAACTTTTGGCGAACATCGCCATGTCGAATGTGGGCGCCACCGGAACTTCTATTCCCGGAATCGGACTCCAACGTTGGGTTTGCCCTCGTGTTTACCATCCTGGCTAGCTGTGGATCCGTTCGATTACTCTTAATCTGTAAAGAAAATTGCCCCACGTTGGGCGCCAGTTGTTACGTTGCGGTGTGCGGGCCTGCGGACGCAGTACACTGTTTCACCTGCGGTAACCTGGTAAAATTAGCGGTAAACACACAAAGGACGTACTGATGGGGTCGCGATAGTAATGTTGTGAATAAAAGGCTCGAAGAATTGTAACAGTAACGCTTTATTATTAATCTATTAAATAAAATTAGGCAGCAGAAAAAAAAAAAGAAAAAAAAAACTTTAATGTTGACACGTGGTTTGACACCCAGATCGCAATTGTTTATTTAAAATTTAACTAGGTAAATTGTATATAGCGGTTATTAACAGAGAACAAAGAGTTACTGGCAATTACGAGTTATGCGGTATGTACAAAGCACGAGGCGAGCGATTAGTAAAGAAAAGTATAAAACGAAAACAAACAGTGAGTAAAGAAAATGGTAAATTGGGTAAATTATAACTAAAATAAGTAGAAATACTTAGCGGTAGCTTGAAGGCAAGAGGCTTCGAAGCTTGTAGTGCTGAGTGGGAGCACGTGTTCTTTGTGTTTTTCGAATCACAACGGGTCGTAGTGACTGACTGTTCGTTGGATCGGAAAGTAACAGAAAGAGAGCCTGAGCATAGTGCGTGAAGCGCTTATAAAGCCTCGCTAGGTAGGTAACAGAGGGATGTACCAATAGGGACGCTGAATGATGCACAAAGGGTCGTAAAACTGCGGTACTGGGGGTACTTGGGGTTTTGGCGCGTAAACTAAATGAATGAACTTAAAATTTGAATCTGAGTGATGTAAAAATATCGCATCTGTAACTGCCAGAACTACAGTAAGAAAAATGAAATTAAAATTGCCTTCAATTAACGTTTATACCGCTGATGTTGTCTATGTTTTCGAAAGGAATTATTAACTGAAAATATAAGTCATTTCGATTAATGCAATGTGTAACAATTTTTAGATAGTAATTGCAATATATTTACCCAAATGTTTTTTTTCCATACTTGGAGACAATAACTCCACAGAACAGTTACTGTGCGTTATTATTGGTCTTGCAGCTGAATCATCAAAAGGTAAAGTATGTGTTGGAAGACTATTCTTGTAGAGCCCGGGTCTATACCCGGGCTCTGCAAAACATCCTGGAAAGAGTGTCGGCACTGCAGTTTATTGCAAAACCAGCGTTCCTTGTTTATATGCGTCAGGGGAAAAGTGGAAATTTTTTGTTACATTTATTTAAAGCACACAAATTTGAGACAATTGCCGTTCACACTGTGATGTGTACAGCAATACAATCGGTTGAGTATTGGTTTATTTTCAAATGTCTTCATAGATACATAACATTACATAACATGTCTCGCATATAATTATGTTACATATTCTTACGTTACATATACTATATCTCCCTTTCTTAATTTAACAATAAAATTGTTTGTACATGATTTGGTACATGTTTTATTTATACAGGTAGTAGTCATTATATTTGTTGGACGCTATGATTTGACGTTTATTATTTGTGCTATTTGTATTACAATAATTACCACTTGCATTTACAATGTCATTTTCGGGTATATTGTTTGGTTTATCATTAGCTGGAAAATATACATAAGTGGATTGTGAATGAGAGGTTGGATCATGTGTATCATTTTTTAAATATCTTATTTTTATATAAAACTTATTTCTTACTACGCATACGTTCTTTCTCTTATTCTACTTATTATTTTTGCTTTTTTCCATATACTTTATCTTGATACCATATTAATGTATTTTTCTCAAATTCTTTTCTATATTTTATTCCTTTTCTATCATATTTTTTTGTGTTTAGTTTGATTGTTACTTATCATTTTAATTAGTATTTCTTTTTTAATAACTTTTGGTTTTAATGTTTTGTCATCAATAGGTAAATTGTCTCGTAGGTGTCTTGACATGAGTAATTATGATGGGCTATAGTTATTGTTATATACCGGTGTGTTTCTAAGTGATAGTAAACTTAAATAAATGTCTTCATTTGTATGTTGAATTTTTTTCATTACCTTTTTTTTACAGTTTGTATTGTGCGTACTGCTAGCCCATTCGCTTGTTGAAAATGTGGTTGCTGTGTTGTTGTAATCTTTATTTACTAATACGCTATGCAACTGTTACACTATTCATTCTTACATATTAATCTGGCATTAAACTACTAACGGCTAACCTAACGCTACCTACACGCTTCTTGCTTATGTGGTACTTAGCGTATCAGTGGTACCAACTGCGCACATACACTCCACATCTCCCCCCTATACTTAGAGGTACGTATAGTCTCTACACGTTTTTACTATATACTAAACGTTTAAATTCAATACATAGTTCTGTAATCTTATAGGTAATTTACAAGGTCTTTTGTTTAGTTTATTAGTTGTTTGACTTGAGCTAACTGTAGGTATGTTGGGATCGTGATTGGTTGTTGGTTCTTTTGGAATTAAGGATTGTTGTTCAGAAAGTAATGGATTATGAATATTATAACCTTGTCTTTTGCTTCTAGCCTCCTGGATCTGCTCTTCGTCATCCCTCTCTTCTCCTCTTTCCTTTTCCTTCACTTCTTGTAAAGTTGTCCATATCTGGTTTGTATGTCTTTTCCATACCTGTGTTCCCACCTTACACAAGTACACCGTATTCTCTAACTTCTCCTGAATGACTGCTCGAAACCATTTGTTATGTGCTCTATAGTTTTTTATTTTTTCCAGCGACTTATTCTTCGGGTTGTCAGGGAAACACCAATCTCTTAATGTTTTGTAGACTTCCGTAGAAACCAAACTAATTAAGATAGCAATTTGGATTTTTTCCTCTGTGATGCGATTTGCTGTGCAATATTGTTCAAATACATAGAGATGTACACACAGAAATCATCCTTATCATTAAACTGAACCATGGTTCCTACTGTACCTATTATACATTTCTCAGAGCTCTCCTCTTTGTCTTTATTATCCGCCATTTTGTTGCAGTACACACTCTTTACCTTTTTTTTTGTATCCTCGTCGCCACGTGCTGTGCTGTTGTAATCTTTATTTACTAATACTCTATACAACTGTTACATTATTCATTCTTACATATTAATCTGATATTAAACTAACGTCACGTTAAACATTTTGTACAAAACATAGTATATGAAGTCATATTGTCGAAATATTTTTAATCCATGAAATAAAGATTGTTATTGGTTTCTCTTTAGCTTTAACATTGTTTGGAAGTACATTCTTTCGGTACTAATTGCTTATAATTACTGTAGAAACTTTACATAAAGGTATTATTACCCAATAACATCTAGATACTGATTATTTGTTCAAAGAAATTAGGGATAATGACTGACTAATTACCTAATAATTACCATAGAAATTTGAAGTGTAGCCGTATACATGTGGTGAGGTGAAGGGGGCATCACGATTTCTAAATCTATTTGAAGGTGTTGTGTCCACCCAGGTTACGGATAAAACGGCCATCGATCTTGAAAGATGGCCTAGATCTTGGCACACCCTTCTCAGAGACGACGGCTGCGCTGATGAAGGCCCATTTAGGCGGATTTAGCTCCATTCCACAGGAACAGAAGAATTTGCACGTCGCATCCAGAGAGGCAGAAATGTCCAGGTCCCTGTCCTCGAACAATAGAATGTCGTCGGCGAATGCCATGGTCGCGATCTTACAGGTCGGAGAGAAAATTTGCCTAGTCACAGCATCCAGAGCGTTTGCTTCCTTTATAATTCTTTCCAGCATCATTGTGCTGTGGTAAGATTCTCTTCCGGAATTCGATTGATTGACATTTTTCCACAATCTGGTTTATTAAATTTTCTTCTAGGGAAGCGAAGTTACATTTTTGAATAGGAAAACTAAGTTTTTCATTTTTTTTTTCTCAGGCTCTTGTTTTATTTGTAGGAATACGTGTCTTTCGTAAACTCCATTTTGGCTTGAAGCAAAGCACTCATCCAGTTTATCCAAACCCCCAGCCTATACATCTGTGGGTTCGTCACCTCCGCCAGATGAGCACCTAGTGAGTTATAGTATATATGTTTGCAGCCTCTAAGTATATTTGTAGAGGTCCTTCCCGTTTTTCCCGTCATACTCCTACGGAACTTTACCCTCATAATTGAAAGGCTCTAAAGCAGCGATTTCCACCTTTTTTTCTATTTGTGAACCTATTCTAAAACCGGCAAAGCTTGGAGAATCGCTGCATAGTAATTATGATGGTGCAGGTGTAGACATCTCAATAAAATAGATATTTGTTAAAATTTATTTCAATATTGAATAATAGTTTCCATTGGAAGAAATGAAATAGAACGGTAAAATATTTAACTAATAAAACGGGTTCGTTGTTATTATTGTTAGTCTTAATGTAACACCATGCATATACATAGATGAGGTAGAGGATATAACTTTGTTAAAACAAGCTTTAAGAACAGGTACATAGGTACATAAGAAAGGTACCTATATGATTTTTTCCAAAAGGGTCGAATGTACTCGTTCAACGAGTGAATTTGAGTTGCTGTTGTAGTTAGTGGTAAAATGTAAGTTAATTTTGAATAGTGTACAGTATTCTTCAAACACATGATTTTTAAACTCTTTACCACCATCACAAACAATTTTGGCAGGGTAACTGTGATGGGAAAAGTAATGTCGCAATTTGTTCAAGATGGTAATACTTGTGAGGTCCTGCACATACTATTCTATCTAAATACGCTTGCGCGTATTTAGAAAATAGATCGATCAACGTTAAAAATTTATTACTTTTAAACGAGCAGGTATCTATAAGAATTATTTCGAAATAAGACACGTTTCGCATTCATTTATAATTTTATTAATTTTTAATCTCATGTCTGGTCAGTAGAATTTATTTCTTAAATGATTGTAGGTTTCACAGGACACACGTTTATAAATGTTGACTCTAATTGCGGATCTAAAAAGTAAATATCATAAAGATTTTTCGGGTCGATAATTTGTTTAAGGACTTGTGTTATGTTCTCTATTTCCTGACCTTTCCTTATCGTTACTACGTAGTTGTGTTTCTGAAATGGCTTTGTGTATTTTACGTTGTATTGATCGCCTGTTTTTAGAATAACCCGATTGACAAAGTGATTGACCAGTTTGTCTGAGATTGGCATTGTAAAAATGGGGTTTTCTACCGAACTGTGTCTAGTAGCGCCGGATTGATTATCTACGTCGTTGTTAGTCGTTTCGTTGTTATTGTCGACTGTTTCGGCTAGAATTTCGTCTATAGCGTCAGGTGATAAGTTGTCTTGAGGATCTAGGGTAGGGAAGATAGACAGGAGGTCATCGTTGTTGCCATTCGTGCCTTCTAACGCGTTAATTTCTATGCGTGAAAGGGCATCCGCTACCAAGTTTTCCTTACCCTTTTTGTATTGTATTTGGTACTGGAATACCTCTAATCTGAGGCGCCATCTCGTTAATCGCGAATTTGGATCTTTCAGGAGAACAGTCAAACGTGCGATTTATGGTCTGTCTCTATGATAAATTCTCTACCGAAAAGATAGGGACGAAAATGCTTGCAGCATTCTACTATAGCGAGTAATTCACGTTCTATAGTCGAATAGTTTTTTTTCTGCGCTATTTAGCGTCCTTGAATAAAAGGCGGTAGGTTTCGAATTTTGTGATTAATACGCCTCCTAATGCGACATTAGATACGTCTATCGTTAGATGGAATGTTTTTTGGAAATCGGGGTATGCTAAGATAGGGGCATTGGTTAACAATTCTTTGCAGTGATTGAAAGCGTAAAGGTAGTTCGAGTCAGTATGGTCGATTTTAGTTCCATTTTTAAGGCATCGGGTTAAGGGTTGGACGACTTTCGCGAAGTTACCAATAAAGCGTTTATAATACCCGACTAGTTCTAGAAAAGCTCTGATGTCTTTTACTGTATTCGGTTTTAACGGATTTGGTTTAATGCCATCCTCTGTTATAACGTGGCCTAGAAATCCTACCTCTTTTCTTAGAAATTCGGATTTGTCTAGTTGCACTTTTAAATTATAATGTCTGAATTTTTCGAAAATCTGCCTGATATGAATTAAATGTTCATGTAAAGATTTAGAAAATATTACTAACTACGTCGTCCATATAAACGAATCAGAATTTATGGAGGTATTCTCGTAGAACGTTGTCCATACCACGCTGGAAGGTGCTGGGAGCGTTCTTTAAACCGAACGGCATTCGTACATATTCGTAAAGATCATCGTTTTACAGCAAGTATGGGCAACCTTTGACATGTTGTGGGCCAAACTTTAGTGTGCAAATACGTTCGCGGGCCGCGTTTAAAAGTAGTGTTGCCCACTTATGGTTTACAGTGAATGCGGTTTTCACAATAGATTCGGAGTCCATTTCTATTTGATGGAAACCTTGTGCTAAATCAAGGGTCGAGAAATATGAAACATTGCCTAAGTTGTCTAAAATTTCGTCTATACGTGGGAGTGGATATTTGTCCTCGATCGTTTTTTCATTTAATTTCCTGTAGTCAATAACTAATCTCCATTTTTTCTTTCCACTTGCATCTAGTTTTTTTGGGACAATCCATACCGGAGAACTGTATGGGGAGATACTAGGCCTAATAATTTTGTTGTCGAGCAATTTTATAATTTGAGATTGGATTTCTTGCGTAAGATGGTAGGGATACCTAAATGATTTACAAAATATGGGCGCATGCATCGGTTGTCGTTCTAATCTCGTGCTTTACAGCGTTAGAAGAAGAATATGTCTCATGTATTTTTTTGCAAAGCGCAATTAATTCGGTTTTTTCCTTCCGATTGAGATGGTCGGTGCGGAGTAGATTGTCTATAGTTGCTTGCGTCGCTTCTGAGCGGCCTGAATTTTGAAATTATCGAGGGGTTGTACGTTTAGTTGTTCGCGGAAATTTACTTCTATTTCACGATCTTCTTCGATTGGAATTTGACAAAATCCGTCTTTTGCGTACGCGATCGATTGCGGTATGACGACGTTTTCTAATTTTAATTCCTGGCGAGACTTCCCCATTAAACCGATCCTCAAATATACGCCTTGTGACCTTTATTTGGGCTCCTGTTGATTTGATTTTGATTGCCTTCAGATATTTACACCAAGCAGCTTCATTAGAAGAATTAAGGTAAAAGTATACTGTCTCCATCATCTCGAGGTCACTTGCACCCCTCTTGATAAAAATTTGAAATAATCTTGGTTATCTATAAGCTTCACAAAACAGAAAATGGTTGTACAAGGAAATTCGGTCATAGCCTCATTGAAGCAAGTCAAATAGTGGCACGGATTATATTAATTTTTGAGAAAGGTTTGTAGAGCAGAAAGAGGAATGCATTAGGAAATTGCTCTCTTGATAAACATACTTTTTTTTTTTACAAAACTACTTTAGATAACGTGACAGCGTGCGTAAATAGTATTGCACCAAATCGGATTGTGTTCAAACCGTTTGAAACTTAGAGTTGACGTTTGATGGGATAAATTATACATAAACAACCAATATTTTGATATGGGTTTTATTTGTTTTGTGTGGCTTGTCAGAGGCGGGCATCTTGAATTCTTTTAAACGGCAACCTAGATTTAGTCCTTTGACAAGTATTTGATTTGGAGAAATACACTGTATCATAAGCGTGTTCATCCTAAAATAATGAAGCAAATTTAAAAAAAAGAATAAATCCTTCAAATGGATGGAATAATTTTTTGCAAATTGAATACCTAACTCAATTCACGACGATTGCAAAAATTGTTGAAATTCTTTTCCATTCACTTGTTAACAATGTCTAAGCTTGTCAACAAGAGTGATTAACGTATTCTGCAGATATATCGGGCAACGTTTCTGATCGCAATTGTAATCCAAGCTTCTAGTGATCTAATGTGGTTGATTTGGCAAAATTTGTGTAGCTAATAAATAAATACAGAAATACATTCTAATTTGTAAATGATCGCGGAGATAAGTTGATACACTACAGTGCATATAGATGGCATTTTTTCGCTTTCTTTCGGACTCATCAAATCAATGACGTGAAAGTCCCTAAATTCACCAAACTATCAAACGCACGCTGAACACGTCTAAATAACATGACCCCGTATCCAAATAGCGTTAACACACAATTTAACGTTTAGCGTTACCGTGAGTGAAACGATAAGTAAAACTCGGTAATGAGAGAGCTGGATGAATGTATAATGTCTTCGATTAATTTCAAAAAATAAAGAAATATAAAGGTAAAAAATAATATGCTTAGGCACCGGTTTTAATAGCCAATGTACTACAATTTTAGGTGCCGTACTTGTTTGATAAATCGGCAACAAAGCTACTAATTAATTGTATTATGCAGAGTCGGGCAAATGTGTGGAAACACCTGATTTTTGGCCAAATATGGGTTCTTTTAAAATATCCTTAAGGGAGCCGGAGCTTATTGTTATTTAATAGGAAAAACTGTATTTTTTATGTTCCTTTTTGTCAGCTGTTAATTAACGTATTGTCATTTTTCTTTTTTTAATATGTACATAAGCGCATCAGGTTTAATCAAGACTCACAACTTTTCCAAATTTTATTCGGAAGGGCCAGAAAAAAAAGAATTTCAAAAAGATTTTTGCGAAAAAGGGACGAAGTTCAGGGGATTCAGTTCAAAAAAAATGGGATTTTAATTATACCTATTTCTAACGTTCTATCGCAATAATCTATTTTGGCTCCGAATTTCCGAGAAGGGCGTCAAATCCGTAGTCCTCTAAGATGGAATATGAGACATTTTCGTTATTTGTTAGGGTTTGTGTGACGCTTTTTACGGTAAACGATTTATGAAACAAGAAATTTTGAAAATATTTATGAGCGGGGCCGGGGTTAGTGATAGAATTCGATGCGCCTAAGTGGATTAAAACTTTAAGGCCCAAACTAGGTATGGTAATAAAAGGTAATTTTGGTTTGCTCGTGACTGTGTTTAAGTCGAGGTGGACGTTTCCGAGGCCTCTATCTGAAAATTTTGACTGTTGACATCCTAGCTTTCGCAATCGCAATAATCCTGAACTTGAGTGTAGCCCGGGACGTTTTCGCAAAATTCGTGTTCGTACTGCTGTTCCTGGTTCTCTACATTGTAAAGCTCTTCGACGATTATGTCGGGCGAACCCGTACTTCGGAAGAAGTTATTGCCGTTATTGAATCTTTGCGATAAGTTAGAATTAGGTCTTACCGTATGCGTGGTAGATACAGACATGGGGGTTGGTTTTGGTTGCATACTATTTTTACCGAAGTTATTAGCGTTAGCGGTATTAATAGATTGTGTGGGTTTCTTGAAGACGTTTATGGGGCCACTAGGGAATGGAGTCCTGTTGGGTAATGGGAAATTTGGCCGGGTTACAGGAGCATTGAAAGTTGGTCGCGGTGTGGGTTGATAGTGGAAATTAGGAAGAGGTTGAGCTACCTGGCGGAAAGTAGGCGTTTGATGCGTTTTCTGCGGTATGGGGTTTTTAGTGTGCTTTGAATCATTTCTTTGACGAACAAAGTTTAAGAAGTTCACCTGTTGTTTGTGATTATCATGATTTCGTAATAACAGTAAACAATCTTCCAGAGACATTGGCGATTTGTATGAAATAAAGGTCCGATAAGGTTCTAAAAGACCTGCCTGATATGTAGCTAGCGCTCTAAGGTTATATGTATTAGTTTTATACGCCCTAATGTTACCATTTGTTTCTCTAAGGTTAACATGTTCTAACAACTGTTGTAGTTTCGATTTGATTCGTTCGTAATACGCGTCGTATGTTTCGTTTCGTAGTTGGAAGTAGGTTATTAAGTCGTTTTCTAGAAGCGTTTCATTTCTTTGGTCGCCAAAACGATTTAATAATGCTTCTTTAACTTGTGTCCATGACGTACAGTTTGAGATCACTAAAGTGTCTCGCGCAGCACCTACTAGTTTCGAGCACCAAATTTCGAAGGTTAACTTGTTATGTGTGCAATTTTCCTGACCCGTGGCATTGTTTCGGTAGTTAGAAATAAACTTCTCGCATTGTTGTATAAAGTATGACAAATTTCTACTTCCTCCTTCATATTGGGGAATAGTCTCTTTTGCGATATTTAATTCGGTATAGTTTACGGACATTGTGGATACGTTAACACTATCTATTTCTACGTCTGAATCTGAATCCGAATTAAGATTTCTTGATATTGGAGATCTATCGCGACTGCCACACATACAGCCAGCACATTAGCCAGTCCAAATGGTGCACGAAGGTATTTGAATTGTCCGTCAGGTGTAACAAGCGATGTCTTTTCTATCGAGTCCTTCGCTATAGGGATTTGATGAAATCCCGATGCCATATCTAAAGTGGTAAAATATCTTGCTTTTCCTAATCGGTCTAGCTGATCATCAATACGTGGCAAAGGGTAGCTATCTTTGATGGTAATGCGATTTAGTGCTCGGTAATCTACACAGATACGATCACTACCGTCTTTTTTTTTTACTAACAATACGGGACTGACAAAAGGTGAGCTACTTTCTCTAATAATTTTGTTACGTAAAAGATCGGCAATAATTCCCCTAACCTTTCCCCTTTCGTGGGCAGATAACCTGTACTGATGGTAGCGAACAATTTTGTCTTGCGTGAGTTTTATTTCTAGTTGTCCTGAATTTACTTAACGAACTGCCGTGCCAGTAGCATAAAGATCGAGATATTTTGACAGCAGATTCAATAAATCAACTTTATATTGGCCAGTAACATCAGTTTCTAGAGGTTGTTCCCATTCGGTATTTACAGTATTAATACTTAAAGTAGTCGAAGCGATACGTTCTGAACTACTTCCGCTATCGTGTAATACTATTGTAATTTCTTTATTATCAACTGCGTTCACTGATTGCATCGCAGGGTAAACATTCCGATTCAACAATAAAAAAAAACAACTCCAAAGTTATATTATTGTTTACAACGGTTAACATTGTTTTACCCAACGTTTCTATCCACGTCATGCCGATACCTTTTAATCTAACGAGGTGTGATTCAATTTTACATGCAATAGCCACGGCAACATCGTACTTTAACATCAAGCATTCAGATCCCGTATCAATCAAACAGTCAACCATTCTACCATTAATGCAAAATTTAGTTAACTTACGTGGTTTGGAAAGGACACCGCAAACATTGACTCCTATCTGCTCCCGTGCCATGTCCCTCTCCTTCGAACAGCAACGATCCTCGTTATGTCCCTCCTTTTTACAATAAAAGCAGCTTCTGGTATTCACTACCGGGGCACCCTTTAGCTGTCGTGATGTCACATTTAGCTTACTTGGGCCAGCTCAGTCCCGCTGTTGTTTAATTTGAGCACACTTGAGCAATGTGACCAACTTGATGGCATTGAAAACATATCCTGCCATCAGGTTTTTTCTTGGACTTACCGATAACTTTACCTCCAGAAGATAACACTTTACTGTTGAGTGCGCCCATTCGGACAGTATTGGCTCTTATTTCATTTATAATTATTTCCACCAATTCAGCATCGGTAAACTTATATCTAATATAAACAGTTCTTTTTATCTATCATACATATATTATTAAAGTGCATTTTGGGATGGGCCCATCAGTGTTTCATAGCGTATAGTCTTTGTTACGATATGGTCTTGTGGTTTATTGTCACGTTGTGCAATAATATCACAGTAAATACTAGCAAAAACATATACTGACACTGTGAATTAATTCTAGAATGTGTGCTAAGTTCTCCTAAATAGACAATCAATTTTTGCTACTTCCAAATATATACAAACATTAAGAAAATTGCGTTACTATTTCAAACAATATTTATCCTAAAAACACCCGTGAACTTTCCTATAACGAATAGTTTTAAATAATAAACGTTAGAGTTCACTTGTTTGTATAACTTATTTCTACAATGTCGTTAGTACTGCGTCGTGTAATTATTTCTCTCTTTGCAGGTGCTTGTTTTTGCTTGTCTGTATGCAACAGTGTATTGTGGTTTAACTTGCGTTTTTTACAAACACCAGAACGGCAATTTGTAGCATAGTGCCCTGAACACGACAATTTTTGCATAAATTTAATGATGTTATTTTTTCAGTCGGCAGATAAATTTAAAAATACCTGATAGGGATAAATTGAGTGTACCTTTTTGCAGTAGTGATATTTTATAGATCTGGAGGTTACCATGGCTGATCGTTTTGTGTTGCTATTAAAACGTGTGTCTTTTGTTTGTAAATTTTGTTGCGATTGATTTCGAAGATGTCATCAGCACGTTTCGCTAAGAATGCTAGAAAATCCTTAAAATTAGGAAAGTCTTCTGTACTTTTAAAGTGATCCCATTCTCGAAGTATCCTGTCTAACTTATTTGTGATTGTATAAACGAGAATTTGATACCAATGTTCAATCGGTTGTTTCAATGTATTTAGTGCGTATAAATTGAGTCAATAATCCTTTGTAAACTTTCAGCATTTTCGCAAGTTATTGCTTCTAACTCAAAAATAGCTTTATATAACTATGCACTATGGTACAATGAGCACCTTGCTCAAGTGCCCGGACATCAAGTGCCCACCCTAACTTGAATGAATGAGCTATACACTGGTACTTGAGTTTTGTTATAACGTTTGTATAATAGTTTCCACGTTTTTTCATAATTATCTTCTGAAAATTTTAATGATTTTATAATTTTCAAAGCGTTTTGTTTTGAGGAAACCGTTCAACAATGAAATTTTTGAATGTTGTTGATACGAGCATTATTGTGAGTTGGTATTTAAAAGGTATCTCTAAATTCAATTTTATAATTGTATAATTGTTTTGTAAAGGGAATAGAGAAAGGGAATAGAGAATGAGAATTAGGGAACGAGAATGGGTAAAGGGAATAGGGACAGAGACAGGGAAAGGGAATAGGGAACAGGGACAGGGAAAGGGAATAGAGAATGGGAATGGGAGGAGGTAATAG